>BQNB010136715.1:0-17959 GCA_026074375.1 Tanacetum coccineum
AATGACTAGTTAGAGTTTGATTTGGAATAAATTAGTTTCCTCTTTTTTTCTTCCCCACCAGTCGAACAAACACCCCATATATAAATTTTTTTTATTTTTTATTTTTAATTATTATTAATTATACAATCAACCCCTAATTTTGACATTTTTATAAAAACCCTTTATTCTACCTTTTAAACCTTTTAAATTAAAACTAAATTAAATATCTATAAATAAATTTCATTTCTAATTTTTATTTTACTAACTTAATAAAACTAAGTTCTAATTTCTATATTCTCTAAACTAAACTTTTAAATTTTTCTAACTACTAACACTTTAAGATATAAATATGCATACATATACATATAAATACGTACACACATAGAATTATACCACCATTTTCATTGTCACTAAAATGTGACCAAAATGAAATGCCCATAACAACTACAACTTCAATCACCATGAGACGATCACGCTAAATAGATTGGTAACCAAACTTACATAAGATCACATAAACACAATATTATTAAAACACATAATGAGGCTTAAGTCAATACTAATGGTTTGACTAACCTGCTCAAAGCACAGTTGTCGCACTTAGACCGTTGAGGAACTCTATAGTGTATATCGAGTCATCAAAATTGGAATCCTCATTAGCCAAGCAAACAGAATCTGAAGATTCATACTCCTTCTCATCACCTATAAGCATAGTCAGGATTCATTGATTTATAATATCGACCATTTCATGGGTTGGAGCAAGGATTGCTTTTTACAGGAAAAAAGAAGGATATGTTTCGTAGCATATCAGGGTATGTATCATCAATGATCGCGCCAACATCATCATCGGTCTCCTGAATTAACATGTCATCTGGAAACACGACATTAGATTGGCCATCATTCGTACCACCAGATTTTCCATTGCCCATGTCTAATATCCAATCCACAAAATCTTAGATTTCTTTTTTTTATTGTGTTAATCCAGATCCTAACCGCATGTTAACTGTTAACCTCAAAATAGTGCATTTTTCCCACATATATGAAGCATTTATCGTTGAGTTCACTACATCCTGTCTACCACCATTAGTAATGACAGGAAGTATTTGTCTGAAATTGCCACCAAACAAAACAACCTTTCCTCCAAAAACCTTGTCAGATACCACAGACGGATCTGTCCTACAAATGTCCCACAAGGTCCGGTCAAAATCCTCATAACATTGCTTGTTTATCATTGGCGCCTCGTCCTATATTATAAGCTTGCTTTGCGTATCAAATCTGCAAGGTCGTTGTCCGCACCAATGTGGCACATTGAATCTTCAACTACATTTATTGGGATAGTGAACCAAGATTGTGCCGTCCATTCGCCTTCTAACAAAAATACTGCAATGAAACTTGAGGCAACATTCAAAACTATTTCACCTTTTGGAATGCAGAGCAGCAGACATGGTCTTGTATAGGTATGTCTTCCTGGTACCACCATAACCATAAACAAAGAATATTCCACCTTTATTATTGTCAACATCGTTCATGACAGTGGAATAAATACCTTTTTGTTCAGTTGTCAAGCTTCCATATAGTGTAGCATGCTGTTCCTTTAGCTTTTCTGGGTCGTACGATGTCTCGTCAAATATCAATATGTTATATCCAGCCATCGTGTATTCTTGATTAGGATACGACATGTTTTGTATATCTTTTAAACTCTTATTGCTGGACCGTAGCGTGCACTCAATATATGTCAGACAAATGTTCTTCCTCTGGATGTCTGAAAGTTCAAGGTCTGCAATGAATAAGATGTGTCAAATTTGAGGGAAATGGGTGAAATGGGTAGGTATTAAAACTTGACATGTAATCCAACATTATAGTAAAAGATATTACTAAAAGGTTACAGAAGTTTGGACAAAAAATGTAGCTAAAAAAATACCCGGGATACCCTGCTTTATGCGTTCAACATTCAACACGTCAACAACCATAACACCCCATGTTTTTTCCCACACCACCTCTGGCCGTGACATACTATCTGTCATGATTAGCATGACAAAAAATAGAGCATAAATAATCACCCATTCCCAAAAACTTGCTTTAAGAAGTCTATTAATGTACTCCTTGTCGGCTTACAAAAGACCCCGAGCATAGCAAGCGTCTCTGTATCTCGGATATAGAACATCGTCAACCTTCTTTAATTCATCCCATTCCATAGGACCTCTGACTTTGTTTAGAATAGCGCGTAAGTAATATAGTTCACCCCACGACGGCGGGACGTGATGTATCCGTCCTAAGCTTTTACCTTGTTTTCTCCGTGTCCAAACTCTATGTTTCTGATTCCATACAAAATATCTAGGTATCTCAACATAGACCAGACTCCGTGCAAAAGTATCGGTCTAATTTAGTTGCATCCAACTTTCAAATTTTATTTCATTAACGGATAATATGACCTGTTGTTCATCTTTTAAATGAAACGGTATCCGTTCAATAGATGGAGTCCTATAATGAATGTCAAATCCATAGATGCGCCAATCTGCTTCACAGGATGAAAGATATCTACAATTTAAGTAATCCTTAATCTCATTAACCTCTTCACCATCTATAGTTGCAGTCACCCTATCAGGTCCCTTGTTTATATACTTAAACAAATATTTCATAGAACCAGCCTGGTTGCAATATTCTTCATTTATATGAGCTTAGTATCGTCTTAGCAATCCTGGAGTGTAAGGCACTACATAACCGTTGTGCAAATCTGTCATGTTTTTCTTAATAGTAGCACCATCATTTCTTCTTTTATATATTCCATAACACTGTCCTCAATCACAGTTAACTCGTTAAACTGTTTAGGAAACTTCTTGGTACATTTGTAATCAACCATGCAAGGACAGCTAGGATTTTCAACACAGCACGGGCCATGCATCATATGATTTGTGACAAGCTGATACAATTGAGGATCCTCATCTTTATTCAGAATTTCTGCTGATATATAATGATCTATCTTTCCTGTTGTCATTAACTTATCTTGAGGTTCAAGCCATAGTAATATGTGGCAGTGCGGAAGACCTCTCTTTTGAAATTCAATGGTGTAAACAACTAGTGAAAATAATACATCATTTTATCAGATTGACATCAATATAAATAATTAAAACAATGTACAAATAGATTATTGTGCAAAAATTGAATAAGGTGATTACCTCCTTCGACACGTCCAAATGTATGGTCATCCTTTAGCTCCTTCACAAGAAAGTCAAGCTTAATTTTAAAAACTCATGATATGATATCAGGACGGTCCTCAGAATTCAAACCTTTCTTTGCCATAAAGCATTAAATCTCAGGCCATTTAGGGTTACATGTAAAAGTTATGAATAAGTCATGATAACCATAAAATTTGCAAAGAGTCATCACGTCTAAATAGTTTTGCATCATATAGCGGGGAATTCCAGTAAAATTTGAATTCAAAACAACCTTTTTGCCACGTAACTTAACTCCAGAGTCTGGTTTTTGTGACAAGTTTGCCAGCTTGGAATACGTTTCACTTCTCAGGTCCTTATCTTTCTTTTTATTCTAAGTTAATCGTTTCGACTCAATCATTGTGTACGCATCTACAATAAATTGTTGAAACAAACGTCTTCCGTTTAACATCATGGAGAATTCATTATTTCTCTCTTGTATGCGATATGCAAAATACTGTTTCATTGTAACGCGCGTTCCTTTGTTTTTTCATTATAATCTGTTATGCATTCATGGAATATATTAGTACGATAGTTATCCTCACCGCAAAGGAAAAATAAAGGGTAGTGCAGTGCGAGATAGGGCAGGTGCAACTCACTAATTCTCTTAAAATCACCGTCTTGACACTAAAGAATAATGTCCCTCTTGTGTTCCGTGGAGTCAAAATCTCCAACAATTAAAGCAGCCACTTCAGATGCCGTTGGTAGATTATACTGTCTTCCATCTCGCGGCCTTGTTCCAATAAGCCTAAGGCTGATTTTTTGATCATCCGAAGACCTTATACGTTCACCGGCCATGCGAAAGTCCTTAACCAACGGATTAATTTCATCAAGCAAGTCGCGAATATCTGTAGTAAGTTTGTAGTCTAATTTGTTGTGTCTGCTGGAAAAGGAACCTTCTCCATTACTATACCAAACATTATAGACGTTAGTGCAAAAATAAGCATAGTTATTTCAAAACCAAAAAAGTAGTTTAGGATTCATAAGTTACCTGACTGTTGCTATTCTGTTTTGAATCTCATTCTCGGTATCAAATATATAAAGTTGGGAAAACTTTGCAGGCTTTCCAGTTTCAGGCAATAAAGGGCCGACGAAATGGTAATTCTCACCATGCATGCGATAGCAATATGGACCTCGTCCAACATTAACAGACGTGTCTTGTTTGCCACCCATAGAAGTGAATGCAAACATAGAATTATATCTCTTTATATTTTCTATAAAGTTATCGCTCTTTGGGTGTTTATTGGTAATCAGTTCTTTCAACAATGGAGGTGGTTCATCCACTTCATTCTTCAACAAAACCTTACCTCTACCACAACAAAGTGAATAGGAGTCGGAAGATGCATTAGTTGCTCCTCGCATACTCTCTGCGTACCATAACAGTGCACCACAAGCCGAGCATTCAAAGGTAGGATCTCCATGATCAATGTAATATAATGTTTTCAAATGATGTATGAGATATGAATTACTTTGAATTATGTTATACATTAAATTAAAAATTGTCACTCAAGTAGATTAATATTGTGTAAAAAATGAAAACGAAAGATTGTTTAACTTTTGAAACTCTAAAAAATTTATGCTGATTATCTTTCTTACAAACTATATGGACAAGCTCTAAGAAGTTAATACACTGTGCAGACTACCTCATAACCATTTTGTCTTTAAGTTTTAACCGGTCAGATGTAAGCACAGAAGTTTAAATACTTGATTCTCAGAGTTGTTCAGTAGATAGTGAGTCTGTTAGCAATAATGTGTTAACCTTATGATCTTTATGTACGGTTATAATCAGACAAACATACAAATTTCAAATAATGTTGGATAAATAAATACTTGTTTACATGTGTAGTTAACAAAGAGGTAACTTTACCTATACTAAAACTGATGGGTGTCTGCTTCATAAACTGTGAAGCACGATTATTGCGTATAGATTTGCCTGAATATGTTAGAAATAATGTAAGTAGGGTTTAGTTTTCTACATATTATTTTGTATAAGTGTAGTGTATGATATTGTGGTTATAATATTACGGTTATTACCTTTAGTTGATGTCTCGCCGATAGTTTTATCAAGATTTTTACCATTAGATATTACTGATTTAAAGGTAATTGAACCTACAGGAGTAAAATCTCAAAATGGAGTACCTAACATATATAAGATGAAATATAATTATGCAATCACTAAATAAAAGTTCTATCCTAAAGATTTTGAGAACATTGTCCATTTCGTTAGGGTTGTCATCCTTCTTGGTTTCTTCTTCATTATGATTAGAAAGATGGTGGAATTTTAGGATGAACTTTTCACGCATGTCATCCCAAGTAGTGATAGAGCATATACACTCCTTTGTAAACCATTCATATGCAGCTCCTGCGAGTAAAACAGGGAAAATACTAAGCCTGAATCGGTCTTGAGCCAACCCATTGATTTTGATCGGCTTAACAATTTCAAGAAATTTATTGATGTGTTCGTATGCGTTTTCCCCATCATTCCCATAAAAAGTATCATTGCGATCTTTACTAAGAATGTTCCTTGTATTTCAATGATACATTTCTCGACCATTCTTCCTTCGTTGTCATTAGAGATGAAATTCTTTTGGTACGGTGATGTAGTCCCGTATTTGTTCCGCCATGTGTTTCTTTGTCAACGGTATTCCTAAATTAGCACAAATAATCATAGGATGTTCCCTTGGGAAAGGGAACCATAAGATAGGAAATCGAAAGAAAAAATATAATACAGCACCTGTTACGATACAAATACACCGTGTTAAATTAGTTTGAATACGCCATATAGGTCTGTTGAATATCAGTATGCCGTATAGAATTTAACTGAATACGCTGTATTGTTTGGAAAATAGATACGCCGTTTAGACATTAAAAACTCAATACGCTATTTTGATCAGAAGGTTTGATACGTCGTATCCAATTGGTGGATACGACGTATCAGGTGATCAGTCAGAACAGAATACTATTTAAAAATAATTAAATGCGGGAATTTAAACAAACAATTTAAAACACACAATGCGAATAAATACAAACAGAATTTAAATAATTAGATTATACTAAACTAATTTAAATTAATGGTTAGAAATACTAATAAAAATAAGGTTTAATTATTTTACTCCCCGGCAACGGCGCCAAAAACCTGATGTGCTGTCGTGTAGGGTCAATTATTTGATTATCAAGATTTAAATTTATATTTAGCCGACAAACCTAAAACAACACTTTAACGAGCAGTGTACCCGGTCAAGATGGAGTTTACGGTAAGTAGGGTGTCGAACACTAAGAGTGGAACATTAATCCTATATTCTATCAGTATTTTAATTAGTCTATTTACTGGTTAAACCTATGCTATGTATGTTGTCTAATGATATGGGGGTTTTCAGCCTGAGAGACTGGCACATGTTTGGTGGAAACAAATACCAATTCAATACACAATAAACACAAAAGAAGAAGATTAAAAGATAGAAAATCGGTACAAGCCAAATAATAGAAAAAAATTAGCCATATTAAATCTGGATCAATGCTGGTTTGTTTGTTTTAGTGCAATGATTTACTTATCTCGAAGCGGCATATCATTCTTAAGACTTAGGCAGAACATCATCTTAAGACCTAGACACGATTAATCCTGTCACAATTAACGCATCCGTATAAAGCATCCTTTAGTTTAATTATAATCTATCTTAGAGAATTAAAGCAGTGATGATCTTGTTAAAACCCTAGCCCAACGGGACTTTACCCACTTATTGTTTGACGGTGTTTTATATACTGGTAGTCCACTATTCCAATCTGTACAGTTATTAAGAGCAGATGCTGAAAACATAAACGGGTCACCTACCGGTCCCAACAAAGCTTATTAATCAAAAGACAAAGACAGAACGATTATTTGAGATCCTATTGAACCAGTAATATGAAACACTATATAGATAGCTATCCAGGTATCTAGATTCCTGGTCCCGGAACAATAGTCCATTTGAATGATAGTCCGCATAAACAAACATATAAACAAGTATGAGGGTGATAACATAATTAAACATCAACGATAAATTAAGCATCAATTTTGAAACAAACCAAACATTGAACTTTCATTAAAATGGCTAATACCCACAATCATTGTAATTATACAAGCATAATCAAACAATGAAAATCGAACGATTAAGAGAGTAAAAATTACACGATGTCTTCTATGGATTCATGATCAATGCTTGACCTTGGTGGCTAATCTTCTCTTCTAAAATTCATCTTTAGTGAGTATGGTAATAAATAATATGATATTGCACACTAAAAACTCATTTTTGAGACTCTAATATAGTGTCTAAAAAAACTCGATACTTTGTTCCGGCAAGGTCATAATAACGTATTGGGCTAGATTTCATGGAGTGCCCGCCCCCGCTATGTTGTGATAAATCTTTGATATCATTCCCAATTTACTTGATTTACTGTATCTTCGAATATTTATCTTTATGGATACGGCGTATGAAAGACAGCATGGATACGCCATATTGGGAATAGTCAAACTCGTAATTCCTTGTGAAGTCTTGGCGCAGAAATCGCCGTATCTCTTAAAGTTGGATACGCGTATTGGTGGAAATTATAGCAATCTTTAAATGTCCTTCCGATTTAGCTCTAAATTTATCGCCTTTAGCTTGTCCTTCACAAACACTATGAATTTATTGCATTTATCAACTTTAAAGCAATAAGTACCAAATAATTAATAATTAAATAAAAGTGGCAGAATAATGGGATAAAATGATAAATAAAGTGATGTTATTTGATGTCATCAATTGCCATAACCTTTGCTCTCCATTCAGGATGTAGAGCCCTAAGAAACTTTCTAACGTAGTTCTTTCTAAAGTAACCTTCATCAAGAGATTTCAAACTAGTAATAATAGTATTAAATCTAGCAAAAGTACTATCTATCGATTCGTCTTTGGAAATGGCGAATTGTTCATATTGTTGTACCAAAAGGTCGATCTCATTGTCTTTGACTTGACTATTACCTTGATGGGTGATTAACAAGGTTTTCCAAATTTCTTTTGCCGTATTACACATAAAAATTATTTCGTATTCTTTTCTAGGAAAAGCATTGTAAATAACCATTTTTGCTTTGTTGATTATTTTGGATTTAGCAGACATCCAAAACTGTTCAATAAATGTAGTAGAGACTACAAGACTTACAGTGAGAGCATAGTGAATGGAGCTTCACGTAAGAAAGCTGATAATCTCATGAAACTCTGTATTCCCATCAGTCTTTTCCAATTAAGCGACCATGTTGTGTTTAGGACATGATTCAAGAACAGCCATACTTGATGGATGATAATCACGATGAAAAAATGATTAGGGTTGATAGAATGAAACGATTAAGAGAGTTTACTGAGGAAGACTGTGTAATTAAGATGTGTTTAAATAGGTTGAACAAACTCAAAATCAAAGAACCGTTTCAATTTACACTTTAGACCCTACTATTTAAACAAAAATCAGCCCACACAACATTTAGGCAAAAAATTTGTTAATTGTACTCGTATTTAGGCATAAAGCAACAAATTCGTCACTTTTGTTCAATACAATTCAATTCACGAATTTGTTCAACAAATAAACAATGTCACCCATTTACTGATTTCAACATTTCAGCCCATGTCATCTTAAATGAATTTCAGACCACTAATAAACCATAGAGAACCCTAATCTTCTGTATATAAGACTTAGTAATCTCAACCCTAAACACATTTCACTTAACAAAACGCCTACCACTGATATACTCCCATCAAACCACAGATCAAGCACAAAGTAATACTTTCATCTCATATTAATTATCAGTCACTCCAATCTTTGAACAACCCATGAAACACACAACCTTTTTCTTGACCAACTTAATCCCACGACAAGAGTACATACGAGCCAGAATGATCAAACAAACCCTTAGGTTTCGTTTGTTTTTCAAAAAAAGCACTTCTTGCCTCTTTTGTCTGCAGGAAGGAAGAAGTTACCAAAAAAGTGTGTTTGTTTTTTTGCAAACATAAGTGCTAAAAAGCACTTCTTACATCTTTAATATTTCAGACATAATCTTTCACTTCTTTCCACTTCTTCAACACCACCTCCCACCATCACCACCCAATTTTTCACTTTTTTGCGTCTTCGTATGATTTTATCAGTTTTTATACGTTTTCTTACGTTTCCGTCTGTCTTTTTTACGTTTTCGTCCATCTTTTTATGTTTTTGACCGTTTTCGACCGATTTCGACCGTTTTAGACTGATTTCGACTGATTACGAACCATTTCGACCGTTTTCGACCAATTTTGATCGTTTTGACTGATTTTGACCATTTTTGAACATTTTCGTTCGTTTTTTAATCGTTTTGACCGTTTTCCACCAATTTTGACCGTTTTCGATCGATTTCGACCGATTTTGACCGATTTTGACCGTTTTTGACCATTTTCGACCGATTTCGAATGATTTTGACTGTTTTCAACCGATTTTGACCAATTTTGACTATTTTTGAACATTATCGTCCGTTTTTTATCGTTTTCAACCATTTTGGAACCTTTTCGACCGATTTAATCCGTTCTTAGAACGTTTTCGTGCGTTTTCGACAGTTTTCGTTCGTTTTCCTACTTTTTCAAGATTTTTTTAAAGGTTTGAACGTTTACGTCCGCTTTTAAACGTTATGAAATATTTTTGTACATTTTTGTCCGTTTTTATACGATTTGTTCGTTTACATACGTCAGTCTCTGTTTTCCTCTGTTTTTTAGTTGTTTTCCTACGTTGCGTTCGTTTTTGTACATTTTGTATGATTTTATACGTCTTCATACGCTTTTATACATTCTTATAAAATTACTAGAACGTATAAAAACGAATGAAACATTTGAAAATGTTCAAAAATGTATTTAAGCGTACAAAAACGTACAAAACGAACGAAAACGGACGAAAACTTAGAAAATCGTAAGAAAACGTACAAAAAGGTAGGAAAACGTAAGAAAATGGACAAAAACGTTCGAGGACGTACGAAAACGGTCAAAATCGGTCAAACACGGTCAAAATCAGTCAAAAACGGTCGAAATCGATCGAAATCGGTGAAAATCAGACGAAAACGGTCTAAAAAGGACGAAATAGGTCGAAATCGATCAAATATGTCGAAATCGGTCGAAAACGGCCAAAATCGGTCGAAACAGTCAAAATCGTAAAAAAATAACATGAAATCGTTAAATAACGGATGAAAGCCTAAAAAACAGACGAAAACGTAAAAAACGGTCAAAACGTAAAAAAATGGACGAAAACGTAAAAAATAGAGGAAACGTAAAACTGAAATGTTTTGCCATCTCTAGACACTAGCGAAAAAGATAAAGAAAAAAATGAATGAAAGAAGTACTTTAATATAATAAAAAACAAACGGTCTTTTTCTTGCAGATGAAGACTTTAGATGTAACTCTTCTTCTGCAGACATGGTTTGCAGATGAAGAGATAAAACCTTTGAAAAAACAAACAAAGCCTTAGTCATTGACTTTTATGGCTTCAAGATCTCATTGGAGATCTCAGATAGGTTTCTGATTTGTTTTTCGATATGTTTGACCTATGATGTGTGTTATCTCAAATTGAAACATAGATTGATTATAACATGATTGTTATAAATCATTCTTTTTTTTCGTATATCAAAGAGGGTTTAACACCTTCACAAAGATCTATGATGAATCATTTGTTTCGTGTGCATGATCTTTATAAGGTCTTGATAATTAATTGATAAACACGAAAACAAACAACCTGAGATCTTGATTCTTTCATTTGCATTTCTGTTTCGAGTCTTGGTTACTGAGAAAAGGTTGTGACGATGGGTTTTAGGATTAGTTATGGTTGGATTTGAGATGACGAAGTTGGCTATTGTTGATGGTTATTGATTGACGATGGTTTGAATATGAGTCTGACCTTCTTTTCTTTTTACTTTTCTTTTGACCTTAGACTGACTCAGTGAGTTGACCCGGTCAACTCGGTAATTACAGAGTTGACCAAAACCATGTTATGTCTGTGAACATGGAAGCTCGGAATCTATCAGAAACCAAGCTTCGGGGGAGATTGTTAGCCTCAAAATATTGAGTCAAACAAGGAAGCTCGTTTCAAAGTTCAAGACCTCACTTCGGGGGAGATTGTTAGCCTTAAAATATTAAGTCGAACAAGGAAGCTCGGTCACTCAATAAGGAAGCTTCGGTCTTTATCTAAATATACATTGTAATAGGCTAGAAAGGAAACTGGGCTCATTTAGTAATCTAATATTGTATGTGTTGCGGGTTTAATCCCAAGCAAAACCCGAGCCCGACCCGTGTTAGAAAAGCTAGGCGTCTAACATGTGGTGTCTAACTATAAATAACCTTCTCCACACAATGAGAAGGGGTGGTTGTTCTCTCTTTTCTCCTAGTGCAATCTAATCTTTCTTTATTTCTCTCCTCCTTCTCTCTACATCTCTAGTTCTTTCTCTTATTTCTTCTTCTTCTCTATTCAATCTAAATGGTGAAGTGAAGTGATTTTTGGTTCCTGCAATTGGTATCAAGAGCCACGGGGTGGATTTGTTATACGGTTGTGGTTGCTTAAGCTTATTCGGTTTGCTTATTTAGCTTAAAGCATTTTGCTTATTTTTCTACTTCTTTTTAAAAAAAAATTCTTTCTTTCGTTGCTCATATCTTCACACAGTAAATTTATTTATTTTTTGGGTTGTTAACTTTTTCGTAGACTTTAAGATCATGGGTTAAAACGGTTAGTGGGTCATGGCTTATTTTTTTGGTTTGGTTTTGAGCATTTTTAATTAAAAGCTTTCTAGTCAAAGTTATTTTGTAGCTTATTTTAAGATACTACTCACAAAATCTTTAAGCTTTCTTGTTCAAATCTTTTATAGCTTATTAGTGTTTCATTTTCGTGCTTATTTGGGCTTTAAAACAGCTTATTTTAATTTTTTTAAAGCTTATTTTAGGTCTCGACTCATTTTACAAGCTTTAGATTCTTTGCTTGTCAAACAAAAAACTTAATCCTTTAAGTCTCAAAACTGCTTTTAGCTTATTGGAAAAAGGTTTCGTGGCTTAATACCTGATTTAACAGCTTATTTTGAAGCTTATATTTCTCGGCTTATTATTGTTCTTCATATCACGGGTTGAAGATAAGTAAAAGGACGAGTAAGGTTTTTTTGCAAAAAGACAAAATAGTACAACCAAAACATCTTGGGCGAATTATACCACATACATCTTGGGCGAATTATACCACAGACCAAGCCTAGGCTAATTATACATGACTTGGGAGAATTATACATAAGTCTAGGTGAATTATACACTTTGGCTTAGGCGAATTATACGTTTGTATTAGGCGAATTATACATCTTATACTAGGTGAATTATACAAGTTGAGAACTAGGCGAATTATACACATTGCTAGTTCGTTTCAACGTGTATCAGGTTTTTCGGTTTCGACTTTCGGTTGTTCGCGGGTCTTCTAACGACAATCATTACGATCACGGTTCTTCAACGATCATCATAGTGTGTTTGGTTTTTGTCGATCACTAACACACGAGTCCGCGAAAAGTGAAGAACATTCGTTAACATTTTTACAAATATAAATAAAGAAGACAAAGAGAAAAGGGGGGAAGTAGTTTTTATTTTTATTTACTAAACTACAATTCAATTTTGACAAATTCAGTCCCTAGAATCCAAGACAATTTTAGAGTTCGTCTTTTCTTTGTTCATTAACCCTCATTGTTGAAACTGTCATGCACCGTTAGTCCTTAGAACTCAATTTACAACCCTTAGTCCTCAAAAGCAACATGTTATTTCACTGTTAGTCCCTGCAACTTTAATTAACAACCGTTAAGCACTCTACTTGGATTTCAATTGCATCGTTAGTCCTTAATTGTGTTGCAATCAACCATTAATCATTTTAAGTTGAAAGCGTGGTAACCGTTAGTCCTTTTAGCTCATCAATCGTTAACAAAAGTTCAAGTTCTTCAACAACAACAACAACAATTTAACCTACAACAATCCATAACAACAATCACTTTAGCTACTTAAGATCCTACAAATCATTTTTACTTCATAATTCACATTACAATGGAAACAAAAGATACTTTATCTTCGTGTTCGAATCTGGAAGAACAACAAATGCAACAAATACAAGACAAAGCAAAAAAGAGTTGCATGGTATCTTTTCAACTACTTCATTCACACCTCAAGCTTCTTTCAAACAACAACTTAAAAAGAACTCGAATTGAGGATGCATTCAAACGGGCATTCGCGACACTCTTTCATCAAGATGTTGAGATTTTCACAAGCACAATGTTCCTAAACACGGATCAACTAGAAAAGCAACTTCACAAAGAAGAATTTCAAGAGATTGGATCCATGGCTGCTTTTAGAGTACCCACGACACAGTTTCAGAAGTTCATCAAGCCACGAATTTCGTTGAATGATAAAGATGGTATAATGGCACGCAAGTACTTTCTCGAATACACTAAACTCGAGGTTTGACATTTCTGTGATACACTGATCCAACACATGGAATATGTGAAGAAGTCAATTAATGAAAGAGCACTACATAAAAGAGAGTATAAAACCAAGGTAAATGAAAGACAAATGCATACAACAGAGGGAAAGGTTGATATGAGTACAACATTGGCTGCTAGTTTGGTTGACACACAAAACAGTGAGACAGAATCAAAAGAGGAGGATACAAGCAGCAGATCAGGGAATGATGCACATGCTGATGATGCAGATTTCAGACCCATATATAATGAAGAGCCAATGGATGAGGTACAAACAATTGCTGAAATCAATGTATTTGATATAGGACAACAACATACTGAGCAACCTGAATTCAATAATGAAGGAGAGGTTGACCAGAATGGTGAAAAACGTCATGACACACGTCCTTTACCTTCTAAATTAACTGATAACCAGATAACTGAACTTTCAAATCAATCTTTAAAGTCTGAAAATATTTGTCTCAAAACGACCGTTGCCTAATTTCAAAAATATTTTTCAAGAATGGAAGTACATTGTATTGCTCTTGAACTTAAATATCAAAATCAAGCTGTAAAATCCAGGCAACATGGTCAATTTTTGAAAGCAAAAAGTAATGAAACCAATGTTAAACATGACATAGATGTAATTGAAACAATAAACATCAAATTGGAACATAAAGTGGCTAAATTACTTGAGACTTTGAAAAAGCATTACAAAGAACTGTATGATTCTATCAAAGCAACGAGAACTAAGACAATAGAACAAACAACTTCTTTGATTGCTAAAAACACTGAGTTCAAAGCTCAACTTCAGGAAAAGGGGTTTGCAATTGCAGTATTAAAATGAGTTAAGAAAATTAACAAGAAATAATGTGAATACTAAGTTTGCAAAACCATCAATCTTAGGAAAACCGGTTTTACAACCACTCATAAACCAATCAATTGTTAGACAACCGACTGTTTAAGTCTGAACGACCTAGAATTTCAAAACAACGGTTTGCCTCCCAAGTTGATGTAAACAACGATTTGTCAAAACCAGTCACTCCTCATTATTTGCCTAAACTTCAAGAATCTGCTTTTGTAAAATCTCATCATGTGATTGCATCTAGCGAATCTAGGAATAGTTCAAAGAACATGCCAAGAGTTAGTTCAAATGACATGGTTCATTATCACTATCTAGAAGAAGCTTAGTAAAAAGACACAAAAAAGTGGTAGGAATTCAAGACCTAGTATGATGCTTTCTGCTAGATCACAACGCATAGCTAATGATGGCACACCAAAACCTAGGAGCAAAACTCAAACATTTAGGAATTGGCCTGCATCTAAGAGTAGTTACGTAACGACAAAGACTATGCCCATAGCAGAATACTCTATGAATTCTAGAAATTTTTCTGACTCAAAACAATTTGTTTGCTCGACATGTCAAAAATGTGTCTTTAATGCAAATCATGATAATTGTGTATCAAAATTCCTGAATGAGGCCAACTTACGTGCTAAGGTACCATCTAATAAGACAACAACAAGATACAAACCCGTATAACAAATAAGTATTGCAAAGAAACAACAAAGACAGATCCCTACCAGACATAGGTTTTCAATAAAAAAGACTTCTACTGTGCATGAGAAAACAAAGACGCCTAGATCTTGTCTTAGGTGGAAATGGACGAGTATAATTTTCAAGACTATTGGTATTAGGTGGGTTTCTACTGGAAAGATATTCACCTCTAGCACAACCAAGGTTGACAGTGAACCCCTAAATGGTTCAAATGAAGATATCTTTAACCCACATGAATGCATACAAACTCTTGATATCAGTGCATGTACTCTTAACTTAAGTGCAGGTACATCTTTTAATCTTGTTGGGAATTATATTTGAGTTGATAAGACAAAACAAGAATGAAACAAGATGGAAACAAGAAGGACCAAAGTTGTTATTATAGGATTCTACAAGATGTAGGAGATAATGAAGATTTGGTCAAAAAGAAGATAAAGATGAATATTAATGAGAAGATAAAGATGAATAATTAATTGATTCTCTCATTAATATTTTTATTAGTTTCCATGTAAGCCTTGACTCCTTATGCTATAAAAAGAGGTCCAGGCATATTGTTTTAAGCATCCAGAAAAGTGTGTGTACACAAAGTGTTAGAGATGTAGACGTCTAGTATAGAGTTGATGTAGCCTCAATGTAACACCCTCAATTCAGCTCGGTCAGCGAAAGGGTCCAATGGTGTTACGTCATAGCACAATAACTCAAATCATAGAAAACGACTCAAAAAGAGATGTTTTAAGAAAATCTCATTCATTCGAATAATAAAAGTTTACATCACGGTCCCCAAATAAGTTTTACAACATCATACAACATTTTACAAAACATTTTCGAATGAATAATTATTTAGCGGGCCTTCATATCTCCATCAATCCGAATTACCTTCAAGTACCTGAGATAAAACATGCTAAAACGTCAACAATAATGTTGAGTGAATTCATAGAGTTTATATATATATAAACAATAAAAATTTTCCGAACACAAGTATCATTTTTCAAAATTATCAGGATATAACGATGTGGATCAGACAACGTTATAGGGGGATTATTATAAGCCTCATGACATCGAACCTTACCATATATTCAATATAATGCCCACTATACACCCTCGCTATGAGTGTATCTTATTCTCTATACAATGCATCCGTGGTGTTATGTTCCCAACACAAGACGATAGCTAGTCGTCACGGATCGGAGGTGGTAATCTCCAAATAGTACTATTTCATGTATAAGCGTATGCCTTATTCCCGGCAATTAACAATTCATGATATTTCCGCGGGACTTTTTATTTAGCGAGTTAAAGCTAACTTATAATAATCAAGGCTACTAGCATGCATCCGGGTCCCTTGTGTTCTATTTTAAAAACAAGCATGTTATCCCCCTCGCGGGTTTATAAAACAATTTAAATAAAATGCGAGGCTATGAACTCACTTGATAATATCGGAAGAAAATAGATCGGCGATAAACGAACTTGGACGTCGGCACACAATCACCCGGAACCTATACAAAATGTATGGGTTTTAGGTTTTTATGTCGGTAAAAATTAATAATGACTCCAAAATAGACAAGTATGTATATGTAGGTATGATGATCAAGTTATAATTGGGTAAGTTAAATCACACTTAAGTTTCCTAAGTAAAAAGTTTTTAATGGTCTATGACCAGGCCTTAGTCCAAATATTAGGCCCAAGTGGGTTGGGCCCAATGCTAAGCCCAATAGGTCTTATAGATATAATTAGTGTATTTGGGCCTGGTGGCCCATTTAAGTCTTATGGCTAAATTTAAGTTTATGTGTATAACTTGTATAGATTTTTCGGGTTTTCGAGGTCGATATAAGTTTAAGGTCAGTAGGTTCAATATATAAAAACTCCTAAAAGTGGGTCCTACCACCTCGGGTTTTCGTCGCAAAACGCTTTACAATTTTTAGTATGGATATAGACGTAAAAAGTTTTATATATGTTTATGTTTACAAAAATAGTTGTATCTCTTTAACCATAAATAATATACTTATAAAATTTATATTTCTAGTTTCATTTTTAAGGGTACATTATAGATTATAAGTTATTTTATACTTAATTTTGAGTGGACATATACTTAAAGTCATTTCTTTATACAAAAGTCAAATTATCATTTTTGGCTGAAAACTCACTTTCACCATTTTTGATGCCATTTTCAAACCATAATGAATTGGTTGACCATCCAATTGGTGCAGATCCTACATGAGTTTATCTACATCTCATAGTTATAGGTTTTTACTTAACTCGGAGTGCAATCATGACTTTTTATACGTTCTGTCCAGCAAGGTCAGATTTGACACCTTTTAGTAAAAAGGGCATAACTCACTCATTTTTAACTTTCCATTGCATGGCCAATTAGTACATCATCACAAGACATTGAGCGTTGCTTTACCACTTTTACAAGTAATATCACCCATTTGACCAACCTAGATACTCGTATTTTTCTGCTCTTTACAGCCCCAAATTTTTATATGTTTTCTAGTGATTCTACTAGTTGATCCATTCATCTACCACCTAGATCTAAGCATGCATGCTTTGTTTTTATTATTTGATCATCCTAAACATTACATATACATCAAGAAAATTAATTTAAACATATACATTTGGAATGAAAATAATACAAGAATAACAAAAATAAATAGAGATTTATACCACTTTATTATGACCCAAATGACTCCATAATATCTTCAATAACTTCAGCCCCAAAATGTATGAAAACTTTCTTGAAAA
>BQNB010136716.1:0-17959 GCA_026074375.1 Tanacetum coccineum
AATCTGTCTTCGCGCAAGACTGAATATCTCCGCGCAAGACTGAATATCTCCACGCAAGACTAACCCACTTGACTAGCTAAGTCCGTTCGGGTTCACACTAGGCCATGCCATTCTCACATGCACATGCCTTATCACAATTCATAACACATAGCAATAGCACGTAACAATCATATATATTGGAAAGTCATGTTGCATCATGTATTACGTTTTAATGTGTTGACATTCAGTTGCTCATTCTAATCTGTTACGATAAAGATAGACACATTGTTATATCCGGCCAGAAGCTTATCATAGAGTTGATTATAGGTTTTTTAAAATATTTGCACAATATATTTAAAATGTGTAACCTGGCATGAATTCATTGACATATAAGCAAAACTTTTAATACAAGACCTGTTAATATGTACAAGTTTAATATATTTAATATGTATAAGGTTCTATGTACACCTGTTATCAAGAGCGTGAATTCATTAACTATGTACAAGTTCTATATTAATACACCTGTTATTAGACGTCGCCTGTTAGGTGAAATTTGCTGATTTAACTCTATTGACTGCCAAAGAGGGTGTACCAATTGTTTATATATCTCACAAGACCTTTGTGCTGCAGTAATGTCAAGCCAAACAGGTAGTTTTTGACCCATAATCTTTCCCGTTTAAACTGTATGATTTCATGTATTTTGTATATTGAGCCAATTAGTGTTCACATAAATAATTTTTTTCCAGAGATGAAAACAACTAACAACAAGTCTAAGTTGGGACAGGGGACGGTGAGTTCTGGAGTGATGCTGATTTCGATTTTGGCTATCATGACAATAGCAAGCGCATCAAGAAACAAGATGATATATGTGCACAAATTGATGCCATTTTTAGAGACTGCAACTCTAAAGACGTTGGAAAAGGAATTGGTAAGATTCATGTACCCCTTACCTTCAATTCATCATCCTATGCATATCAAATTTGACAGCTAATTTGAGTATATTAGTAATGCTACTCCTCGCATGCTGATTCGTAAGATGTCATGAAAACAACATCGTTTTTGTTTTTCTATAATATTCTCAAAGCTTAAATAGCCTACGGGCACATCCTTTTTTCCATCAACACATACATCTTCTAAGAGCATCCACAATAGTGATGGCCTTAAATGCTTTTTTTCAACTATCTTCCAAGTTCTACCTATCATCACAAAATCGACTCCAATGCAATAAAGTTTTTGTAAACCTTTTATTTTGTACTTCTATTATTAATATGCTTAAGTGGTATGAGGAAAGCATTTGGTCAAGTCATTCCTAAAAGACTTGAGGAAGCTCAAGTCATTGCTTGAAAAAAACTTTCACTTCAATGGGAAAAAGCTTTACAATGACTAATTTAAGCAAAAAAAGTTGTTTTACCTTGCATTTAAGATGCTCGATGTGTGTCTTCCTATAGTATAGGTCACAGATCTTTTTATTATTATCAAAATGCGTGAACAAAACAAACAGCAATTAAATGTGACTTATCTTGCTTGCAGAAATTCAGCATGCTTCTACTACAAATGATTCATCGGAGGTACACATAAATTGTTACTGTATTTGTTTGGCTAAAGACTTGGACTGGTTTTGTGGAAGCTTAAATACCCTCCATAATATCTTTTGTTACTCTTTTTTCAGGATGACTTTTTAGGACAATGGGAGCCTGAACTCGTGGTAATTGGTAATATTCATGTACCCTTTACCTTAAATTCATTATAATCCTTGCAATTCATATTTGAAATATGCTTAATGAATTTGACAGCTAACAATGTTTAGACTTGGTCCAATTGCAGCCACCAATCTTATTGATATACAAGAGTGGAGGCGATTTTGGGTCTACAGACCTTGGAAGTACTTGCAGTAGAAGAGATTGGTGGTGAAGCTCAAATTCCAACCTTTTCTCTTCTTGATTCAATTCCTAAATGGGCATTAGATCGTCTACCCTTACTGTTCAAGCGTAACCTTCCCAGTTTGCTTAAATGAAAGCTTTCGTTGCTATTCTTGGGTCTTATGGGTGGAGTCGCTTTACTTTCATATACGAGGATATCAATTCAGAATCCGCTCAAGTCATCCCTTATCTCATGGAAGCCATCAAAGAAACTGATGTAGAAATAAGCAATATCGTAAAGCTCTCTCCTTTAGCTTCTTCTTCGTCATTGTTTAGAAGAGGTTGGTTCTCTACAAGCTGTAGGAGATGAGGTATAACTATGCAATGTTTAATCTTAGATTTATCGTCATTTATCGGTTTTTGCACAAGCATAATCCTCTTTACACTGACAATATAAAAGTTCATTACATAAAATGGTAAAAATACAAGTCTGTTGCATACAATGACAAAATCGTGGAATAAGAAATGACCCTTTGACGGGAAAGGTATTCTTAAACTGGTGAAGCATATTAAGGATTTTGTTCTTTCATAGATATAGTGGTCGACTCTGTTGTAAATTTGTAGTTCTTCACATGTTTGGTTTACTAGGATTACTTTCGAACCTACTTGGAGGATCTCCGTTTATATCTGGTTTAAGGTATTTGAGTTTCTCATGCTTTTTAATGTTTATGCGTTGTTTTAGGTGTCTGTTAATCAAAACAATCAAAGTGCAGATGTAATTTTTTGTTTAAAGTATTAATCTTTTTATAGTTTTGGGTTTGATTAGGTTTATCGTCAATCAAAAACATATGAGTTGCACCATCAACTCACCCTGATATGAAAAATCATTTAATGGTTATTTTACTAAAAAGTTTAGCCTCTTTAAAAAGCATAGTGTGATTTTTGATGGAATCTCAAAACATTTTGAGGCTCGTTGTCCTCTTCTTCAGTAGTTAGGAACAAGAAATCCTGAAGAAGCTGCATGATTGGTCAAAGCCTTTTAGAAATAATCTCTAAAGGTGCAAACTGCTTATAGTGATTATTAGACTATTGTGTGGTTATTTGATTATTCATATCAAATGTCTAACGTCTTCGGTCTTTCATTGATATATAGATAAAGCAACGGCCGGAAGATATCTTTGATAGTGCTAAATATGATCAACATCATTCAAGGTAAATTTATAAAGATATTAGCTTCATGAATCGCGACTAAAGTCACTACTGGACAATATTACCCACAACAAAACAGATGATGTATCTGGACAATATTTGGCTGTCACAATGGCAAAACTTAAAAATATATTTTTTATTGTTGTTGTCTTTAACGCCGTATGCATAAAAGTCTTATTGCTTCATGCCTCAGACTATTTAAAGAAAAAAGGAATCATGAAGACCAAAAGAAGGTTGGATTGCGTTACTTGTGGCAAATATCAAACCGGGTCAAAAGTGGCTCGAATTTGTACTTTTTAAGCATACAACATCATAATATTCATATATTTGGATTAATATTGTAGTAATATTACATTGTCTAATTTTTTTTATGAACCGAACCTGCCCGTTGGGCGGGTTATACATTATACATTCATAACCCAAATGTAACATTTACAAAAATGTTGCTAACAAACAGTTCTTACGTACATAATTACTCTACTATTACGTCCTTACAAAAAAGACGTTGGATAATAACTATATTAACAAAAAATAAGACTAAAAAGAAAATTGGTTATTAAATTAAGAACCGTTTAATATTGCCCGAAGCAAAATACACCAACCCGAACGTAACTAAACCATTTTGATTCGTTCATGGCCAACTGAACTCGACACTCGCAGTTATTAAACCAAATTCACAAAAACCTTTTCTCGAAAAAAATTATCTAAGCAAAAACATAAAACACAAAAATAAGGATCTTGAAACTGTAATGACGCGATAGTGACCGGAAAAAACAGATCGACCAGGACCTTACATAACACTTTAATATTGACCGGACCAAAATACACCCACCCATAACTAACTAAACCGTTTTGATCCGTTCATGGCGAACTGGACTTGACAATCGCAATTATTAACCGAAACTCACACAAACCTTTTCTAAAAAAATTACTGAAGCGAACCCGCCCGTCGGGCGGGTTACGTAACTAGTAATATTATAAGCTTATAGCTTATTGTTACGGCTTAATGAGCCACGGATATATGTGATTTCGACTTATATTTGATTCGGCTTAATGGGCTTAAGATCCATTGGGTTTTGGTTTATATTTTGGACTTATGTAAAGATGTATGGATTAAGTTTTGCTATCGTGCTAATTACTTAAAGACCTTAATGGGCCATAAGGCCCAATAACAAGTAAATGAATTAGTGGACTTGTAAATGGACTAATGGATTTGGTTTGGACTAAGAGGGATTTTGTTGGACTTGTCGAATGTAAATGGATTATTTTGTTACGGTTGGATAAAACGTGTTGAAGGTATTGATATTGTGTTTTGTCGGAAAATGTTGGGTTCGTGAAAAGTGTTTGTGATTAAGGTTTACAACCTTGAAAAATGTCATATAGACGTACGGGTCATGCCGAATTTTCGAAAGAAATTTATACTTAGAAACTTTGCTTAAAAAGGGTATATTTTCAAGATTTTAATAATAAAGAGTTATTTTACTTGAAAATTTAATGCAAGACAAAAGATATATTTTCCTCGAAACATTTTCTTAAATATTTAATATTTATAATCGTTGTGTCGATTTGATTTGGGAAAAATAAAAGATGATTCTTATGAAAGATTAAGTGTCGAGGTAAAAGCTATTGGACATGGACATATTAAAATAACGAGACGTTGTACTTAAACATTAATTTATTTTTAAACACATTTATCATTTCAAACAAAATACGTATCAGTTATTGTTTTTAGATCCAGTATTTTTATCTCTATTCTCAAACCCTAACCACCCCCCTCCCCATTTTCTTTCCCACAACACCACAATCATAGATCTACAATCCATCCTCTCTTTTTCTCAGCCGTCACAAATGAAGTAACAAATCCGGTCTTTGTATTTCGAAAAAAGAGTAACAAGATCCGGCCAATGTCACGGTGGATCTGGATCAATAAATAAAAGCGCAGGTTTGATAATCTTTACAGTTATATTTTTAAAATCGATTTTGATTTGATAAGTTTGGATTTAAAATGATTCTTGTTTATTAATTCTGTTTATTACTCGATTTCTTTTGCGCCTTGTTAGTGATTTTGATTATCGTCAAATCTAATGATTAATACTGGATCTAAAAAAAAATACTTATGTCACCTTGTTGTTTTTCTAGCAAGAAAAGGGTGTTTGGTTGCTGCCAAAACATGCTTTTTTGGAATGTTTGACTTGTTGTTTTTGATGTCAAAATGAGGTGATCGGTTGTTGTTTTTCTCTGTTGAAACGGTAATGTTGAGTTGTTTTTCTTATGAAATTGTTGTATTAATTGTTTAATTTACATGTAACTTACTTTGTAGTTCTTTTGGATAAATGATATGGAACAAAAAGCTTGTTAATATTTCCAAAATTATTTCTAACCTCGATGGAGGATAAGTGTTGGGCATGGGAAATTCAACATGATTTGAGGTATCTTCTTTATTTACTGCACATGTTTATAAATATGAATATGATTAGTACGCAGTAGTTCTTTATTAATGTACTTATGTTTTTACTCATTTCACTCGGAGGAAAATGTGAACTTAATATTACCGAAACAACCATTTATTTTATAAAAACACAACTATTTTGCTCTAGTTTTTCATTACTGCCGAAACAACCAATGATGTTTTTCAAAAAAAAAAAAAAACAACCAATGATGGTCCGTCATCGTCTGTCCAAATTTGATGTTTGCGCTTATACCATGTTGCTATCAAAAACAATAATAACTTTGTGTATTATATTAAAAATATATATATTTGTACATAGATTTTGCACATGTGTTACATTAGTTGTTACTATTATGATTCTTTTACATCACTTATTTGATATAAAAAAAACTTGTGCATACGTGTTATTTTAGTTTGTTATATTTAAAAATTCCATTTACTAATTGTTTTATTTGATATAACTAGTTTTTTTTGCTTTATATACTTATTTCAGTGGGATGGCTCAATGGCTTACGATGATTTGTGTTTTTATAAGTCTTACACATATGTTTTCGGAAGACGTGGATATATGTTTTCAGAAGCTCGAAAGGTGTGCATACATGTTTTCAGAAGCTCGCTTGAAAGGCGTGCATATATATTTTCAGAAGCCGTGCACATATGCTATAGTTCGACACATATATGTTTTTATTGTCATGGCTCACAAGTTATAGTTCGACACATATATGTTTTTATTTATAGTTTATTTTATCAGTTAGTATTACAATTAATTTAACATTGCATAATTTGATAAACTAGTTTTTTCTGTTTTTATATATTTGTTTCAGGGGAATGACTCAATCATTTAGGAATGACGTTGTGTGATAAAGATGACCAATGGATCCACTTGTGCTTTTAGATGGCGGGCACACATGTTCTCAAAGCCGTGCATATATGTTTTCGAAGCCGTGCATATATGTTATTAGAAAACGTGCACATATGTTATAATGTATTTGATAACACATTTGTTTTTTAATTGTATTTTACTTGATGTCAAATTTTGTATATGATATTTTTGTTATTGGTTCGTTAAAAATTCAGACGTCATATGTATAACGTTTATGTTTTTTGTTTTAAATTCGAAGTTTAAGCAATGTACAATAAAAACATATGTGCAATTAACACTTTAAGCAAAACACATTGAAGTTTATTTAATTGTACACTATAAACACATGTAAAATCACATTTGAAAAAAGAAACATTTATGTTTTCTAGAATTACATATATGCACTGTTTTTTTAAACATGTACGATCGAATTTTTTAAACATGTACGATCGAAAAAAATGTAATTTTTTTTATTTCCGAAAAATAAAGGATTTAAAAAACATTTTTATATTAAAAAGAAAGTAAAATATGTTGTTGACTAATATACCCTTTTCAATTAAATGAAAACATTTAATATTTACTAATTTTTGATTGGTTAAAAAGAGTTCTGTAAAGTTCTGCACATAAAATGAGTTCTCAATATAACGCGCCCCTATATATATATATATATATATATATTTTGCTATAATTGTGGGTCTTTGAGTATTGTTTGCAGGTCTCTGAATCTTGTTTGCGGGTCTTTGAGTTATTTCTTGTGTATTTTTAGTGGGGATTGTAGCCAATTCGCTGCAATAATTGTAGGCAAGTTATCTTTATGTGTTTGTGTTGGGTATTTTTAGTGAAATGAAGGTCGATATATCAAAATATGAATCAATGCTTGAGATTATGACATTATGTATATTTTTGAGATCGAAACCTTTCTTATAGATATACATCTTATTATGAGGTTTCATCAAAAATGGTTGGGTGCATAATTTTTTTTGCTGTATAATAATTAAATAATACTAGAAACACATTTGATAGACCGGATGCATTTAGGAAAAATCGATATTTTTCTTAAAAATTAACATTATATCGAAAAAATCTCAACTTTTCTGCATAAGCTTATAAGGAGCTTGTGGCATTTTTTTAGTATTATCAAGGGTGTTTGGAATAATAGCTGGACATCTTTTTCTAAATCTTGTGGTTTTGCATGTTTATTTTTGCACCAGGTTCTACAGTTTTGCCTTATTTACCTTTGGTTTATCATTTTGTTTGTGCTCATTTTTTGTAAGGATTCTGTTACTTTTATGATTTATGGATTCTGGATTAATTTTCCTTTTTTGTTGTATATCTACAAGTACCAAGGGTGTTTGGATATGGGCTGTTTGATTGGGAGTACTATATGGTTCTTATTGCTGCAATTACTAGGGTGTTTGGATATCAATTTAAGAAGGGTGTTTTGGTGGATTCATACTAAGGGTGTTCGGAAGTTTCGAATTGTTCTTAGACCTGCAATTTTGTTTGTTACAACTGGTTTGGTAATTCTTGTTCTGCATACACTAGTGTTTGGAATAAGTGGTTTACTGGTTGTATGGGGTTCTGTAATTTGCTAAGTTGGCTTGATTTACATTGCTGCAACTGGCTTACTAGTACTGAGGTGGAAAATACTAATTCTACGTTGGAGTACTGTTGGGATTGCTATATTGTCTACTACACCTGGTCTGGTTTAGCAGTAGATATCTAATTGTTTGGCATAACTGGTTTAGCAGTGGATATGAGTTGCTGGATGATGTAAAGTTTAGGCATTAGCAGCTTTTGTTATTGAAGTGTTTGGGCCTGTCCAACACTTAAGAGTATTATTTGGCTTGGGTTTGTCTATTGCATGTTTTTTGTTGTGGGATATATAGGGGTTTGTCTTGTCTAGTCTTTGCTTGGGCTTTTGTTTTGTAAATAACTTCTTATTTTATTTAATCTATTTTATCTTTGTAAAAAAAATCCATGGGGTTTCCCGGAACCCGCAAGAACCCCTGGTTCCATCCCTGAGATCGATCAAAGCTCGATATTTTGAGCACCAGTCATCAAGTTGTTGAAAATTGAAGTCATTTGTCAACAGTGGGCCGGGGATAACGCATGCGATAGATTTCGTAGAAGAAGATAAATGGGCCATTAATATAAATTTTGCGTATTTCTACCATAGATTATGGGTATGTTTGGCAAAAATAACTGTTGCTGGAACTGGAGATGGAGATGGAGATTATGAAAAGTGATTATTATTATAAGTTACATGAAGTAGCATTTGATTTTAAGATATTATGAAATATTATTTTTTTATAATCTCTTATAAGTTGATTTGTCAAATGAAACTAAAATTTTAAGTAGCTTATTTTTTTTTTAAATAATCACAATCTCTTCTTAATCTTGGGTGCCAAACATACTCTATCTATTGTAATATGCCAAAGAAGAGAATTAAAACTTAAGTATCTTTCATTGGTATATTTGTAGCGAAAACATATCGTTCCAGTTTGATCAATGATCTAAATCTTGCTTGTAAAAGCTTGGTGTAAAACAATTTTTCTTGCTGTGAAAACAAGCTAAGGTGTGACCTGACAATTGGATTTAAGTAGAAATATTACCATTTAGTTATATCGCAGTTGTATCGATGTTCTAAATCATGCTTTAGTCTAATTTTTTTTCTCACTTTGCTACAACAAGCAGGATTACCCGCGCGTTGCTGCGGGGCGTTAATTTTTTTTCGCGCGTTGTTGCGGACCATTAATTTTTTTATTGTATTTTGTGCGTGTTTGTTTTTTCGGTCTCATGTTTAATAGTGTGGGTTTATTTTTTCGTTATCATGTTTAATAGTTTGTTTTTTCCCTTATATGAGTTTATGTCCTCACGCGTTGTTGCAGGGCGTTAATTTTTTTTTTTCAGCTTTTCAAAATAAAATTTTTTTTTTATTTTTTTTTATTATTATAATTTTTTTTGCGAATTTATTTTTTCGGTCTCATGTTTAATAGTTTGTTTTTTATATAGGCTTATGTGTTGGGCTTCATGTTTAAAGGTTTGTTTTTTTTTTTGGCTAATGGGTTTTTTTTCTTAATATAATTTTATTGGATTTAGGTACACCTGTGTTATACATTTGGGCTTATGGGTTTTAGTGGCGTAAAATAATACCGTTTAATGCAATTTAAATATGTACGCTTGTGACCCTGTCGATTATTTTAAAATTATTAGCTATCGGAAATGTTTCCGCGGGTATTTTTTATCTGAATAAATTGATAATTTTATAATATATATTTTTTACCCTTATTTTGTGGCAACAAATTTTAAAAAAAAAACACCAATTGGTTCTAGAAGATTAGGAGGCAACAGAAGCACATGTTTAACAATGGCTATATAGTGGGCTTACTCTAAGCAGGCTGATAATGGAGAAAATGGGCTGCCGGTGAAACGGCGTTGTTTCAACTGGCTCTTAGTATATGTATATAACAAGCTGGCTTATTGCTCGCGCGTTGTGGCGGGAGCTAACTTAGTCTTGAAGGGTATTTAGCTAACAATACAAATATGCCATCGGATATACAAATCTCGTTTCCGCGACAAAGTTATTTCGTCCACTTATTTTTCATGTAAAAGCTAAAAAAATAAGATTTGTTCACATATTTAGTATTATGTTTCGAAATATATACAAATCTTATTTTTCGAAATATATACAAATCTCGTTAACACACTTAGATTTGTTCACACAACCAAAGCAATCTGTTAGATTGATGTAACAAAAAAGAAATGTAGATACCACGATAGGAAGAAAGCGCCCTACTTGTTGTTTCATCCGTCACGTTCTTTCTTAAAGAAGTTAGTTTTAGTCACCGACGGCCGTCAGATATGTGCTATCTGGGTCCTGTTGGAAAATGTTAATCCATTAATCTTTGTATAGTATTTTAAAGCCTGTTTTTTTACTGGTTTGGGCCATAGGCCAACAAACCCATTAGATAAAAGATATAACGGTTATTAGTTAGTTTAGTTAGGGTTACAGGAATAGTTGTGTCGTTTGTCTTTTAATCGGTATACCCCTTCAAGAGGCACCGATTCATATTGTATAAATAGGAGTTAGAATTCTGTAATCAAATCAAACCCTTATTCAGTTATTATATCAGATTTATACAAAGGGTTCACCCTAATCTATCTTGTTTCTTTTATCTTTGAATGGTTGTCATGAACATGATGCTTGTTTGATCATATAAAATCCCGGAGATCCTTCAAAACCTATGCAAATCGGCTTATATGTTTGTAACAGTGGTATTCGAGCGAAAGGGATCAAACAACACAACAATTCATGTCCAATCATCATTCAAGATTCAACCTGCGTTTTTTTTAAAAAGACACAACCATGGATGCCAATTGAAGAAGAAAGACTAGAGACGGTTACAACACCAAACCGGTAGTTAACCAAGAAGAAGACGAATCTGTCAAGAAAAGAACACTACCAGGGTGCCATTCGAACAAGTTTTGTTCAGAATATGCCTACAAGGATTGTAAAAAAAGGCAAAGGATATATTTGCCCATCATTTTCATCAATGAGATTTTGGTGATAACCATGCACCTTTTTGGAATCAAGTTTTTTAAAATGAAGACATCAAGTTTGTAGAAGGCATCAAGAACATGAAGATTGGAGAATCAAAGATTAATAGATTAGGGGGAATATGTTGGAAAATGTTAATCCATTAATCTTTGTATAGTATTTTAAAGCCTGTTTTTTTTAGGTTTGGGCCATAGGCCAACAAACCCATTAGATAAAAGATATCACAGTTATTAGTTAGTTTAGTTAAGGTTACAGGAATAGTTGTGTCATTTATCTTTTAATCGGTATACCCCTTCAAGAGTCACCGATTCATATTGTATAAATAGGAGTTAGAATTCTGTAATCAAATCAAACCCTTATTCATTTATTATATCAGATTTATACAAAGGGTTCACCTCAATCGATCTTGTTTCTTTTATTTTGAATGGTTGTCATAAACATGATGCTTGTTTGATCATATAAAATCCTGGAGATCCTTCAAAACCTGTGCAAATCGGCTTATATGTTTGTAACAGGTCCTTCGGTTTGCACCTTCTGTATAGACCATAAAAAAATACACACGCATAAAAGATCTTACACCTGTTCTAAATTTGGTTGCTTTTATGAAAAAGAAGATACACGTTTATACACCGAGACACTCACCTGCACAGGTTGAATCAGTTACCAGCTCCAATAAAACTTTGCAACCATTTCATCAGGGGAGATGATTTGCACACTCCACAATTTGATTTGCACACTCAAAAAATATGTGTTATGCCTATTATACCCCTAATATTTGCACACTTTATTAAGTGATGTAAGGGCATAAATGTCAAGATACATATAATTTGAGTGTGCCAATCAATTTGTTAAGTGTGCAAATCATTACCCTTTCATCAGCATCATGCAGCTCAATCGATGATTGTTGCGTCCTTGTAGCCCCTTAGAAACTACAGAAGCGAAACATGTCATTTTTCAGGATAACCATTTTTAAAGTGTTTGAATGAGCACATACATTAGGAAACGATGCATCAGTTTTCTGTTGTATGAGCACTCAACAGGTTATTTTAAAAGAGTATATTTAATGATTCAATTCATTTCAGAAAAAGGTTATTGAATGAGCACATACATTGGGAACTCATGCATCAGCAAATAGACTCCATTTGGTGGTATGCATCAATTTAGAACACGTTTTAAAAGAGTCTGGTATACATCAGCAAATAAAGTACATACTTGGGAAAAGGTTTTAAAAGAGTCTGATGTATGAGCACGCAAGCTTTTTATGTGCTGGATTTTCTTGAAAGAGTCTATTTGGTAAAAGTTTCGTGCGGAAAAGGTTATTTTAAAAGGTTGTTTGCCTGCTGAATTATTTTTGCACAAAAGTAGCTTTAAGATGCGTATTCTCAATTTTTTTTAAGTTCTTATTAAAGACGATGTTATAATACCTTCGATTCCCATGTTTTCTGAAAACCTCTAAAATCATGCAATAAGTGCTTTTCATATATAATAATTCAGTTAATAAGCAAATCCAAGCATTACTTTATGAACTCTTTATTTGTGAAATAATTTTCTTACTTTTGCTTAATAAGCACATCACATAATCAAAAGTAACCACACAGTCCGTTCATTAACCCCAACCCCGTTAATACATATTAAAAGATATAGTTTAACACTTACTTGTTGCTATTATGGCTCCCGACGCTTCTAAATTATCAATCAGCTACCAGCAGCTTGTTGTGTATGACTTAGTTATGAACCATCGCGAGCTTTGCCTGTAACAACTACATAATCAAAACCACATAGATCATCAATTCTCCTTATCATATATACCGATCAACAAAAAGTATCAAAATAAAACAACCTAAAAAAATATACCACACAGAGAGAAAATATTAAACCTTTTAATGGCATACTGGTAATTTACAACTCTGTCAAATAACTTCTAACACCTGAAGTGGTAAACACATTTAAGAGGGTTTTACTTGGCATGCACAGTTTATCTTTCTCCATATTGACACGTTATGCACAGTTTAATTTTCACCATTTTTACACGGTATGGGCACAACTTTTCTGCGTGAAATACCTCTGCGTTAAGCTTTTAGGGACCGGCATTATTGCCTAGCATAGTAATGTGAAACGGAGCTTACTTTTTGAGACTTGAGAGTATATATAGTGGTGCTTGTGGTCTTTATAGTGAAACTTTTTATTAAAATTTATGCTCTTATAAATATTAATGTAGTTACTGTTAATACTATAAGTTTTCCAGAGATATACTATTCGGAATTACATATGAATAAGGAAACAAAAGGTTGCACAAATTATCTATACATAATTGAATGTTTGGAATTCTAAATGGAAAGCAACTTACAATGATAGTAGTGACTGATCAGGCAGACGCATTCCCAACCCTTGAACTCCAGTGGATAATGATTAAGCCTCGGCTTTGTTCGCTCACCATTTCTACAATTATCAACAAAGATGTTGTAAGTTACATGATGAGCGGCTACTGCAGCCACTGGTGGTGGAGTTGGCATGTGTAGACCTCAAAGAACTATGGGTTATGGAATCGTGGGTCAGTTTATTGCTACACGTTCCATTCCCATTCCCACCCCCATAGAACGTCATAGGTTACTGTTTTCACTTTCGCTATTTTGTAACTTTTTTGCCTCCACCTTCTGATATGCAGATCTTGCGCCCTTCATTTGCTGAGTTGTGGACTTCCGATATAGTTGCACAATCACAATCACATTACTTATCAATAAACTATAAATGTTCAGTGAGTAACAAATTTAAAAAGGCGCGGAACATTTAAAGGAAAAAGAAAGGGCAAAGTAAAAATTATGAAGAAAGTATGATAAAAGTTCAATGCTTACTTAAAACCGTCAAACGTGAATATTTTACAAAATCTTAGAATGTTATGATAATTGATACACCTGCTTGAGGAAGTTAAGGTCATATGAAGTAGTTTCCAATTTCTCAGTAAACTCATCTCGTCATTGCATATGTTACATAAACTTTTTGAAAGATTACTTTTACTTTACCCATTGTTTAGCTACAAACTCGTATCACGCCACATACTGTGAGAAGATGACGTGTCTACTGATCTTTTTCGAATATTGGAACGTTTGCTTCGAGGTTGACTCGAGTACGAAGAAGGTCCAGCAACATCCTGAGTATCTGTAAACGGAAATTGAGGAACATGACATCAGTTTAAAAACTTCTTTCAACTAAACAATGAATAGTACTAAGCTATCAGAAAACAAACTACATATTGACATATTAACGAATAAGAAGCAAATAATATATACTTTAGAGATACGCTGCCTCTTGTTATCAAGCTTCTCCTTCTTCGTCGTCTTCCTCTGCTCCTCAGCAAGAACCGCTACCCTCTTGGCAGTTTTAGCATACGGGTCCTAATCGCCATTGGCAGAAGTTCAAGTAAAGTTTGAACCTGAATTATAGCAAAAATGCTCTTCATAATCAATGATAAAGTGGGTGGTGTTACAAAAAAACTACATATACTTGTTGTGTTTCCATACTCACATGTGGTTCTAAATCCATTAGTTTAACCTCAAAGCGATGTGTACGTGAATGCATGGCTGCAACTACAGCTAAGGACCCACCTATGCCAGGCACACTAACAATCCTGCATTCCAGTTATCCGCAAAGTAAGAATCCCTTCATACATGGGCAGAAAAGAAAGAATAAAAAAAGGATCCTATATAAGCACCATTTAGTAAAAATAGAATGCATATCAGCTAGCGTGTAAGACGTAAGATATATAGATATACCTCCCATGGAAGTTTTTTAAGGCGCAACTCTCTGCTCCATCAACTTCGGATTCGATATTTAGTGCAGCCACCGGAAGTTATCTTTGCCTTGTGGGAAATTTCAATTCCCAAGTTCAGTCAGACGTTGTCAAAAGATCCACCATCTGCATAGAGGGAGTCAACCAATTAGTATTTATGTTATTTCCTCACACATAATTATTAATGATATAAAACCAAACACAGAAAAGCACTTCTATAAGCAACCCCAAACACCCATATGTTATCTTGTTTTTTTACAAATTCGGAACGCACATAATCCATTACATGACGTGTATTATATATGTTATAACAGTAAGGTTACTCCTATGAAACAAAAACCATATTGGTATAAAATATATGCAAATAATCCAATGAAGTGATGTTGTATTTAGCAACTCCGTAGGGATCAAAGGTAAGATATGCAAGAAACGTTACGAACTGAACTCAGAATGTTTAAGTAACTCTTAACATGGCCAGCAGAATCGCAAACATCCCAAATACATAACTAAATTATTACAATTAAGACGGACATTTCAAAAGAATCATCATCTAAAATCATTATCGAAAGTGTGTATATATATATCAGAATAACACCTTACGGTTAACAAACCCGCTCACGCATTTTCTCCTGCAACAAATATGGGGGTCACAACTTTCCAACCACCACAACTTTCCCACTTTAAGATTAACACCTACATATCATCAAACATTTTTTTAACACTAATAACTAATCGAAAAATCCAACAAAAAATTAGTAACAGAAAAATAAATAACTACATAAATAGAGTTCAGGAAAATTTCATTACAAACTTAAACTTATAAAACTCAAATAAATGTAAAATAAACTCAAAAAAATACCTAAAAAAATCTTTAACAGTTGATGGTTGAACAAAAAATTATAAACAAAAACCCTTTTTGTTAATTAAAACAAACAAAAGACAATGAAAAGAAGAAAATACCTCGGTCTCCATGTTTCAAATAGATGTTTATGAATCGAGATTGATTTTCAGATATGAATCGGGATGGATCTTCAAACAAAAGACAATGATAAGATTGATGAATTAATGGGAGCTCTAGAAGAGTCTGTTAATCTGTGTTATAGAATGAATGGGTTATACACAATGGGCTGGACTATACATGTATGGTAAATTATTTGGGCTATAATTGTTTGACTGTCCAGGTACTGTTTTACTGTACAACGATTTTTAGGATATAACATAATGACTATATAAATATTAATATTAGTCATCATATGGATAATAATATAATAATAATTATTTAAATATTAATATTAATAATATCAACTACAAATAAATGAATTATGTTAGTACAAAAAGCGTGTAGGGGTGAATATGAGTCTAGGTCACTTGATGGGCTAGGCCAGCAAGCGAGTTTTGATATAGATTTTGTACTAATCCAAGTGATAAAGGGGCGATCTGCACAAATGAGAGTAAACCGTTAGCCTTATTGTAGGGCATACCCCACAATTAAGCTTCGACGTGAGAGTAAGTATATATGTTTGTCAGAGAAATGCCAGAGCATGTGTAATAGTGATTAGACAGAATGTACCTCCTTTTAGGGTGAGAAATGACCCCTATTTATAGGCAAGCCCAATACTAGGGTTTCTTAGTATTTCGCTTGTGACTGTTAGTGGCCGGAGTGGGTCCCTTGTCGGGCAAGGGTCCACGTGTAATCGTGTCTGCGGACGTGAGTATCCTTCCGCGGTCAGCGTTTGTCCGCGGAAATGCAACGGGTGCGGCTTTAGAGATACTCACGTGCGTGTTTGGCATATCCGGAGCGTGACCCCTGTCGGGCTTAGTGGTCCGACTATTTGTTGTATTGGGCCTGGGCTCATATGCGTATATTATGAATTAAGCCCAATGAGCTTGCTATCCATATTATACGTCATCAAGTTGTGTTTAGTACAATGTGTAAGTTGTAGAAATATGATTTTTTTGTCATTTTTGTTTCATCGTAGAGATGATATAATATATTTTTATATGACAAAAAAGTTGAATTATGTTTGCATAATTGTAATTATGTGACCTGATAGCGTCAAATAAATCTAATAATCAACGTAACTAAAAAACCTAAAAATATATGTTCATTTTTTTTACCAAACAAAGGAATGGAATCTTTAATCGATTCTGACACTCTATTCTACACTAGAATCCATTCTCTTATATCAAACTCATTCTCTTTCTGTGCCATTCCATTCTCCAATGCATTTCCATTCTTTGTGATTTAGTCGTACCAAACGTCCCCTAAGAGTGGAGGGTGTGGTTGAGAGTTTTCCTCGCCACGTCAGCTTCACATCATAAAAAAAACATTCCATTTATCTTTTCATTCGACTTTACTTTACCATTTCATCACCATCTCTCTCTTCAATTAATTTTTTTCTCTTTTTTATTACATAAAAACACCCTCAAAACACATATACCCATACACAATATACGCACAATAATTAAAAAAAATACTTTTCTCTCTCCTTTTTGCTACGGGACTATACTCACGAACTGGATGGTTTTTTTGTTTTGCCAAGAATTCCCGCATGCATGGAAATGGGATTCCCGAAAGGAAATGGGATTCCCGAAAGGAAATGGGCTTCCTTGGGCTTATCCCGCATGTGCACCATCTACTCTAAGCTAGTGGTGATGTTGGTTGTAGAAATAAAAAACTGAAGAGACGTTGATGTGAAAATTGACGAATGTGGTCTTGGGGCTTCCTTGTTACAATTAATCTAAAAAAATGCATCTTCATCAAAAAGTTCAAACCTTTAGATCACCACGACTTTGTGTGTTCTATTTAGGTGACAAGTGACCCTTCTTTAAAAACTAACCTCTAACATCATGCAATAATCATGTGTTTAGATTAGAGGTGCAAACCAGAACCGGTTTTTTAAAAACCGGTCCAAAAAACCGGAACCGGTTTTTAAAAAAATCAGTTTTTATTTAACCGAACCTGTTAAAAATAACCGAACCGGTTAGACCGGTTTTCGGGTTTAATAAGCGACCGGTTTTTTACCGGTTCTAAACCCGGTTTTATCCCTTTTTTTAAAATAACAGGTTTTAACCGGTTTTTTTTTTTTATATCCGTTATAAAAAAACCGGTTTTAACCGGTTAAAAAAACCGGTCAACAAAGTCGGTCAACTAGCCGTTATAAAAAAACTGGTTTTAACCGGTTTTTTTTTAAATATCCAAACGGTCATATAGCCGTTTATATACGTTTTTTTGTTTTTTTTTGATGATTTT
>BQNB010136717.1:0-10961 GCA_026074375.1 Tanacetum coccineum
AACTCTAGGAATTAACGGTAACTGACACTCAAACAACATCATCATCGAGATCACCCAACACCAAATTTTCTAAAATAAATCGACTTCTATCATTATTTAAAGCCAAACCTGCTCGGTTCAAATGATACAATAATTTCTTTCAGGAGTTACAAGGACGTTATACATATTTGTTTGGACATCTCAAAGAGAGATTTTTGTCAAGGAAGTCATTCGATACGCTTGCTGATCATCTCCAAGAAGTAATGGTCGAATCATTACCCATTATGGTAGATACGCATATTAAGGAGCAGGTTAAAAAGCAAGTTCCTGAGCAGGTTCGAGATCAAGTTCCAGTGTATGTTACGGAAGGACTGATTCTGGAGAGACAAAAGACTAAAGAAGAGATGGAAGTAAGAAGTTATATGTCTGGTCACATCCTTCATGTTCATCCAGCTCAATCACAAACACTATCTGTTCCAGAACAACAATATCAACTGTATCTTTCCATGAAAAACGATCCTTAGTTGCAGCAACAAGATATAGCAATATGTTTTGCACTTCAGATGAAGTTTGAGAATCTTTAGGTACCACAAACTACATGTAGAGCTTCTGCCGTTCGCCCAAGAGATCAGGACGATCCTTATGATGATGCTCATCCTGAGGGGGAGAATAGTGCAAAGCGGCAGAAGACATCTGAGTACGAAGCATATTTGTCTGGAGATTCATCGTCTGGACAAGTCAATAAAGAGGAACGAGGTCCATCAACTTTAGGTAATCAAGAGCAAGTAGATGATTATGATTTTTGGACTGATTCTTATGCTTCAGATGATGATGAAATACCGACGAAGCAAGTGTCACAAGATATTATGGAAGAGCTAATGAGTGCATTGTGTCGATTACCGAGCCTAATTACAAGAATCTCAATAAGAATGATATTGAGGATATGTATTTGTTGATTATGAATGGCAAGGTTCCCGACTATGCAGAAACAGGGTTATTATGGTCTTTATCAGTATTCATCAGAAGTTCAGTGATATGGGAGAGAGTGCATGATTTTCAACTTGGAATTGAAAGTTATCAACAGAAAGTTAACCTCACTGCACCAACAATATCTTTTCCAGGAGTTGAAAAGCACAAAATGTTCTCCATCATTTATGAGCCCGTGCATGGAATCATTTACAAGAATAGCAAGAAAGAGAAAAGGGTGATGAGACATTCAGAGATTCATAAGTTTTGTGATGCAACGCTAAACAGTGTATTAGAAGGATTAAAGAGTTACAATAATGATGTTAAGTATGGCTATGTACAAAGAGAACTCGCCGATGATGAAGTTGAGTATTTGAAATTGTTTGAAGAAGAGATTGAAGTAAGATTGAAGTATCGTAATCAAATGAGAAGATGGCAGATGTATATGAATGGAAGACCACTTGGACCTCGAAGAGAAAGCCCAGAATAATCGATCCTTAGGGGGAGATTGTTAGGTTCATAAAAAGTGTCGATTATGGGGTTTAGTTATATTTAGTTAATGGTCTTTATTTTGTTTAGAATAAAGTAGATTGTAATAAGGTACATTATGCTAAAAGAAAGAAATAGCATAATTACCAAAGATTGGGGACTAGAAGTGAAAAATAAAGGAAGGGAAGGCTCCTTCCTTCTTCTATAAATACCCCTTTAATCATCATTAGAGGGTGATGCCTTGTAATAAACATTTTCCCTTTCCCTCCATTTTATAACATTTGAATTTTGGAATACTTTCTCTCCTCTACTATTCTCTACAAGCATCCATGGTTGATTATGTATGATTCAAGATAAACAAGACCTATCAGACTTATTCAATACATTCGATCAATATTTAATTGATGAATTTTCTGAAGTCCAAAATGTCTTTCATCAAATGGAACAGGCTGTGGAACAACATAGTTTAGAGTAAAAAAACGTTTGAAGTTAAAATGAATCAAGTTTTAAATGAAAACGAACAACTCTTGGAACAAGTCATTAACAAAGATATAGTGAACATTATTGTGAATTCTTTTGTGGATAATGCTTCTGTGAATGTGCATGAATGTGAAAAGTGTCTCAAACTTAAGACTGAGCTTCTCAACAAAAAGGATTTCATTGAAAAAGAAACTTACGATAAACTGCTCAAAAGTTATACCACTCTTGAAAAACATTGCATCTCTTTAGAAGTTGATACTCAACTTAATCAGGAAATTTTTCAAAGAGACAATTCTGTTTCAAATCAAAGTGCTCCAAATTGTGATCAATATTTTGAATTAAATGAATTGAAAGCTCAGTCGCAAGAGAAAGACACGGTCATAAGAAAGTTAAAAGAGAGAATTAAATCTTTAAGTGGAAGTATGAATGAGGATAAGGTCAAGAAGGATATAGAAGAGATTGAAACGATAAATATTTAATTGGATCATAGGGTGTCAAAGCTTATTGCTAAGAATGAACATTAAAACAGACCTATAAGCAACTTTATGACTCGATCATACCAACGTGTACTCGATCAAAAGAACAATGTGATGCTTTAGTTAGTCAAGTCAATCAAAAGTCTGTAGAAATCTCTGATTTAAATGTAAGTCTTTAGGAAAAGGATTTGGTCATTACAGCTCTCAAGAATGAATTAAGAAAACTTAAATGAAAGGATTTAGCTGATAATGTTGTTACCAAACACCATGTTTGTAACAATCTGCATTTTTACGTCATTTTATGTTAATAAATATTCAACTATATATTTTAAACTTTTTCGCGTTCACTTTTAATTTTAACCGTTTAGTTAAATCGCGTAAACTAAAAATCAACATTCAACATAAATAGACATCAAGCAAGTAAAAGTTTACGTCAAACAAGTGTTATATAGTTATTACGAGGATAATTTATAACTTTTTATAATTTATTTTTATTGGTTACGTAAAACGTCTACGTTTCGCAATAAAATACATTTGAGCATGCACGAAAGTACCTATACCTATCTATACTTCAACAAATACTCACCACGATACCCAATACCTAAAAACTATATCTTTTTATCCATGATACATAATCTAGCCGTGTATACCACAAGCAAACACAAGAATAAATTCCATAAACACTCCACTAGCACTTAAACTATTATATTTATTAAACCTTGGATAAACATTACTACCTAACTTGTCAAGCCTCAAAGTTTAAACACTTTTGTCACCCATACATGCATGTAATCGGCTAGAGTTAAGGATAAGAGAAAGGAGACACCATGCTTGATAGGTCACATCCATATCATCTCCAACATCAGTGGCGGAGCCAGGATCTTGGCATATAGGGGGCAAAAAAAATTTCTCCGAAAACAGCTTCAAAAACCGCAGCTTTTTAGTAGCGTTTTAGCACTTTTTAGTAGTTTTTAACAGTTTTTTAGCAGCTTTTAGCAATTTCTTACCATCTTTTAGTAGCTTTTCAATAGCTTTTTGATATTTAAGCAGCCTTATCGGGGGCAATTTGAGATTTAGGATGGGGGCAAGCTAAAAATAAGGCCATAAAAATACAATTTTTGCACTAAAAAAAATTCGCCAGTTTATCGGGGGCAACGGCCCCCCCTACCTACTACATGGCTCCGCCTCTGTCCAACATGTCCCCTAAGCAAGAGCTAGTTATTTGTTTGATCTCTAAACTATACCATCACTAAACCAAACCGTCCTTTTATACTTTCCATTTGATGGTTTTGTTAAGTGGTGTTATATACAAGTCTTTTCACTATAAACAAGACCTTACTACAAGATTTATACTCACAACACTTAGGTTTCTTTTTCTATTCCCTGGTGGTTTCGAACATCAGCAACACTACAACATTATTCCACATTACAAGTTTTATTAAGTGTTTTGGAAGAAGGAGTAATATTGGGTCATAAATATTAAGGGTTTGGTTGATAAAAATTCGGGTTAAGTCATGGTTCGTGATCAGGATATGTTCGTGTTTCGAGTTCCTAGACGAGCAGGTTGAATATGACCGGTTCGTGTTTGTTCAAGGTCTTGTTTTGGGTTTCGATGATGTTCGTGGCCGCATGTGTTCAAGTTCGTGTTCGTACTAGTAGCTGAGTCCATTTCTATTCGTGGTTGTTCTTTTAGAGGTAACATCTCGAACCATAATAGTAACAATATAAGTTAAACGCAAGATTGTATGTCTACAAAATCATACACGGAATCAACCACCAATATCTATTAACAGTAAACTCCGCGAGTGGTTCTTTCACTACAAGAAAAAGAGGCTTTAGTGACAAAAATTGAGTGACGACTTTCTTTTTTGGTCACAATTCAGTGACGATATAATTTATGGTCACTATTTTTCGTCACTGGTTAAAAGTCGGTGACGAAACTTATAAGTGGTCACTTTGTAGTCACTAAATTACATTCTAAGTATTTTTGATCTAGTGTAGTGACGAGATATTTGGTCATTGATATGATAAACATCAGTGACAATAATTTTGATCACAATTTCACACATTACTAAATCTATAAATGATTAAAATTAAAGGTATTTATATATATACTTACTAAAACTTACGTATTCGTCTATTTACAAAAAAAAATCGTAAACACTATCATACAGATAAAAAACATGTATTATAAAATAGAAACAACATAGATATTAAACATATAATTAAAATAGGCTTGTGGCAAAAAATAATTACTAAGCAAAAAAAACCCACATTGTTATACTTATGCAAATATACTTAAAAATAACATCCAGATTCCGACCCTTTGTCTCAAATAAATTCCCCCTTCTCATAAACAATTCTATACGTATTAACTCCGTCAAACACCACATCATATCCCATGATCGTCAAACAGATCACATCAAACCACCATGTAAATTTATGACAAGCTCCATTGCTCGATTGAAATCAAGCAGCAATCATGCGCTCGGAATTAGAATCAAGCTCTCATCGTTCGGTTGAAATCAAGCTCAATTTGTGTTACGGATTTTACGGATCGCTCGGTTGTGTTACGGATCGAAATCAAGCTCTCATTTGTGTTACGGTTTGGATTTCATCTAACTTCAGTGCTTGTTGTGCTCATAAAATTGATTGTTAGGTTTAAATTAGGGCTTGTAACGTGTTAGGTTTAAATTAGGGATTGCTAGCTTGTAACATGTTAGGTTTAATTCTGTTTACAAGATCATATTGCTGATTATGATACACAATTAGGTTAATCATGAAGTTATACTTTTGAATTTTGAGAAATTTAAAGTAGTGTTTTGATTATAATCGTCAAGTTTACGAGATTGTATTAGATTATGTGTTTAGTAGATTCGAAGGTAGTTATTTGATTAAAATCGTCAAGTATACGAGATTGTATTGTGGATTATGAGTTTTGTTAGCTTGATGAACTTAAACTTCTGATTTACTACTTTTGAGAAATTTTAGTCAAATTATTAGTGTACAAGATCTGTATTAGTATTAGTTAACTTTAAGTGGTGAAAATGTAATTGATTGTGGAGATATATGTCTGCCGTTCTATCGCATAAGTTACTGATATATTGACCTGAGTAGACCTTTTATGTGCTTTGACTGCCGTTTACGTTTATTGCATAAGTTACTGATTAATACTTTGCTTTAGCATGATAAGTATATATATAAACTTTAAATGAAACTTTGCTTTCTAAAAGACTAAAACATAATTGTTTAGATGAAGCCTGTACCAGGTGGGCAGAACTCACATGGTTTATGACTAATGTTTCGTCAACGGAACATCAAAAAGGTCGATGTGATTAACCAATTTGCAATAGTTTTAGTGAAAGTGGCAAGTTATTTGTTTTCTGCCAAGGGAATTTCTTGTTGTAGTATGTACCTCAACCATTAAATCAAGTTAAAAAGTATAAATTAGAGTGAATGCTAGTTTTACAGTACTCTATGGTAAAGAATAACTGGTCCTGAAGCATATTCGTATATAAGTGTATAATTAATTAGTCTGAGCCTATTCGTTGTAAGCGTAGTCCATAATTGGTCCTAAAAAGCATATCTTCTTGTAAGGTCTATATATTATACTTAGAAAGTAAAGATATGCAGCGTTCCCTATGACAATTATTGCTCCTTTTGAAACCAAATACGAGTCTTAGGCCGATCCTTCCTACCTTTCTCGTGTAGATGACCCTCTGCTTGCTCGCTCTGTAGATCTATTTATCCACTGTTTTTAACAGCACCTGTAAATCTCATGGTCAATCTTCTTAGTTTTCTCATCATTCTATACATTTAATAATCAGGATTCCATCGTTGGGCCGCATTAAGTGGATAGAGTCGGATGTATATTAGGGAATGGAGAACCCAAGTCATAAAACACTGAAACAAATGTCAGGGAAAAGACAATATCAGGGAGTGGAGACCCAAGTCATAAAAAACAAAATCAAATGTCAGGGAAAAAGCGGAGTGAATCTACATTTTCGAACGCAAAATATAGACAAGACATCCAAAGAGTGGTTTATAACTAAAGGTGGATGTGCAAAAGTACGCGAAGTTAGATGGAATAACTTGGAAAAAGCAACCGGATCTATTAAAGACTTATATAATCTCTAAAATCACAGTAAGTTTGAACTTTCCGTTCATTTTTGTTATATAATTTCCCTTATTTTTATGGTTTGAATATTTGATAAATATAAGCCAGCTGTTATAGCATGACATAAGTTGGGTGCATATGAGGTCAGGATGTTCTTATAAGTTATAGAGTAGAGGTGGCTAAATGGGCCGGGTTCTGATCATAGGATTGGCTGAAACAGATTAGAGTGGTGTTTACGTTGTGTTCTTCGGAATAAAAAATAAGAAAAAGTTAAAGAAGTTAGTTTCAATATAAATCAAAGATATGAATGGAGTAAACAAGTGAATGTATATAGTGATAAACATTAAATTTATTGTTGTGTTTATTTCCAATTGTTTCGTCTTTGGATTATCTATCCTTTGTAGGCTTATTCTTTAACCGGCCGCTTAAAAAGGGTGTTAACATCTTGTGTAGGTGACTGATGTCAAAGTCTTTTAACTTATGGCCAAGTTTAATAAGTGGGTCCATATTGTGTTTGGATATGTGTACGAGTAGAATAAGAGGATGCAAAGTTACTTTTAAAGCAAATGTATATTATTTCAATCTTTTTTTGTTAGTACAAAATAACTTTTGTTGTGCACGTTGGACAGATAAACTCCTGAAACGTTTTAGCAGATATTATAGAATCACAGTTGGGTAGTGCTATGACTTTGATTTCAAGTGTACACGGATGAGTAGTGCTATGTCATCACAGTTGGGTTACCAACACAAAAATCACCAATACAAGTTGCACCTTCTTTATAAAGAATATGAGACAATGGAGGAGGCAATGACACATCTGCCAAAAGGTATAGAAGTTTCTGACTGGGTGAAGTTATGTGAAAGATTTGCAAGCGAGAGTTTCCAGGTACCTTAGTTCTTTATACGTGTGTAATCTTTCTTTCTTTCTTTTTTAATTTTATGATTTCTGGTTACAATAATATCACTTAATTAACTGTTGCGCAGAAGATAATAAAAAAAAAATAAGAAAATCGATCACTAAATTTAGTTCCACCCACAGTTGGCACACGCTTGCTTGCAAGAAGAGTTGATGAGGTGAGTTCGTTAAATACAAAATTCAATATTTCTTCATTATGTGCATTCTTGTAATGTTTATTGTGGTATTTATATGTAACAGAGTAGGAGAGAAGGAAAAGAAGTTTTAGAAATTGACCAGTACAAAATGGCACATTTCTCAAAAAAGATAAAAGGAATGATCAATAAGAAGGCCACTACGATTTGGGTAATTTTAATTCTACATGTCTAGTTTGCATAAATATTAAAGTTATAAATCATATGTGGTAGAACTTATAAGATATTTAATGATGCAGAATGATTTACAAGCTGAGGAAGCCACTTCATCATGCACATCGGCAGAGATATGTTTGAAAAAGCTTGGTCATCTTCCTGGACACATAAAAGGACGTTCTGCATCTACTAAGCAAATCTTCAATAGCAGGTCTATAGCTTTATCAGGTGTCAGTGGGTTTAAAGACACCTAAACATAGCTTCTTTTAGACATTTATTCCAAGATAGATTGTTGTTGTGAGCTGCCAGCAAACACTTGAGTTTGTGTACGGTTTCAAAGACTTCTGTGTGCCGAGTTAGGGTTTAAATTGTCGGTAGAGGGGAAATTTTAACCCGTAACTTTTTTTCAACTCGTATGTATGAAAAAGATAATAACAACAGATAAGAGCACACTCACTTATACCTGTTTTACCCATTTTCATACATACGGGTACGTTTTATGCAAGGTACGTTTTATGCAAGGTACGTTTTAGATGTTTCATATACAAGTTGAGTTTTGGGTCATGCTTGAGTTACGGATCTCGTTCGTTGGGAATCACGGGTTGTGTTCCATTGGGCGCGGGCTTTGAATGCCGAGCAGGTTGCGTCGAGTCATTGTGTTCGCGATCTAGGTGGCGTTCGTGCTCATGTACGATTCATGTCTGTTCTCATTTAGAACTTAGGTAAAATCTTAAGCCATAATATTAATCATATGTTGCTACATCTACGTGATTCATTTTTTTTAAATAATCCTTACATAATGTGTCAATACAACCATCTTGGTAAATTATTATTAACTTGCTCTAAATTATGAGCGGTAACCGTTTGAGACTCGAAAGAAATTACTTTATCCTATGCGTCAAAACTTAGAAGTCTATAAGTAATTTATATATTTACTACTATAGAAGACTTGAACCTGCTTCTAATCTTTCAAAATGAAATAAATACTATACAAGTAAAAGGAAGCAAAAAGAATATGTTAAAACTAGTCAGAGAAGGCGCAAAATGCATTTTCCTATTTTGTAAATCTTGATAACAATTCACGTAGTCTGCATGGAGTTTTAAATGAAATTTTACATATATAGTCCTTGATTTATAAAGTTAGTTACACATAAATATTAAAGAAGTTTACAGTTACACTTTTGGCCCTTGTCTATTTTATTCTTTTTAACAATAGTCCGAAATTATACTTTATTTATTTTGCCTTTAACGTAATAATGTTTACAAGATGTACGCCTAAAATGTTATGATCAGTCTAATCATCATAAAGTATATTTTAACATAAATAACAAATTATTAATAATACACCATTAATGCTTCTTGGATAAAAATGTTTAACTATAATACTAAACCAATAATCAGTCCGCTTGTTATATTAATATAGTAGTTTATCAATTATTGTAGATCATGTGAGTAAAAAATAAGTTTGGACTTTGTTAGCGTCGAGATTGGCTAAGGGTAGTTGCTCGGCTATTTGCGCACTTCATTCCATCTACTAACGAGGTGAGTTTATAGCCCCTCTTTCACTTGTTTTAGATTTACTTTACAAATCTCGGGGGAGAATACATGCTCGTTACAACTTGTTTACACATTCATTTACAATCTCTTTTACATACTTGATTGGATACTTGATTTCATAACTTGGTTACATACTCATATACAAAACTGTTTACATACTCTTTACTAAGTTGTTTACATACTTGTTTTCACAACGTACTTACAAACTCGTTTACATACGCATTTACAAACCCGTTTATATGTCCATTATTTTAGTGCTCGGGTGTGCCAGATAGGGCATCCGGTATGAGCACATTATTTCAATGCTCGGGTGTGCCAGATAGGGCATCCGGTATGAGCACATTATTTCAATGCTCGGGTATGCCAGATAGGGCATCCGGTTATGAGCATATTATTTCAATGCTCGGGTGTGCCAGATAGGGCATCCGGTATGAGCACATTATTTTAATGCTCGGGTGTGCCAAATAGGGCATCCGGTATGAGCACATTATTTCAATGCTCAGGTGTGCCAGATAGGGCATCCGATATGAGCACATTAATTCAATGCTTGGGTGTGCCAGGTAGGGCATCCGGTATGAGCACATGTCTGTTATTTTTATTAGTGCAGTTGGTATGTGCTTAATTACACATACCTTTTACCTTTAAAAACGAGCTAAAATAACCAAAAACGGACTTAAAATGCCAAATACACGCTTGTTTTGCTAATTGTGTTGTGCAGGAACGGATAACTAAGAAAAGGACGAAAAACGAAGCCAAAACGACAAAACCGGACTCGGAATGGAAAAGCAGGAAAAGACAAAGTCAAAGTCCAAGCCCAAGTGTAGAAAAGTCAACCCGAGTCAACCCCGAAGCCAAAAGTCAAGAAAAATAAGTTTAGGGACTAAACATGTAAATCCCTAAACTTATATTTAAAGAAGAAAAAGAAGAAATGAAGAGAAGGGTGAATTCTGCCAATTTGGCAAAGTTAAACCACAGGGGGTAAAACTGCCAATTGGCAGAATCTTATAAAGACAAGGACGTGTACTGCAAAGGGTTATATAACCCTTGGGGGGTTATATTGCCAAATCCCCAACCTTTAACACCACAAGGACGAAAATTGCAAACCTCTCTATAACTTTGGAGGACCAAAAGTGGCAAAAACCCTAAACTACACCCTGTCACCCCTAACCTTTTTCATAACATTTTTTCCCGCCATTTTTGAATCCCAAAAACCCAGGACCAACTCACGGGTTAACTCCCCTCCTTTTACCCTGCAACCCAAACCACCCCATGGATAAACCTTCCCCCCTCCTCCACTAAACCCCTAATCCCATTTGGCAATCCCACACTTCTCCATGACTAAACCAATGGCTCGGATCAAAGGTTTGGGAACCAAGAAAGATTGAAGGCCAGGATTGTTTGCTCTTTGCACTCACAAAACAAACACACTTGTGTTTGTGTGTCTACAAGAAAGCACAAAGGAAGAAGACAAGAAGTCAAGACCTAGTCGTTTTTACTATTTAAACAATGTAAAGCCATTGTGGCTGAGAGTTTTTATGTAGTTTTAATAGTAGTTTTTTTTAAGAGTTCAAGTGTAGTTTTAAGTTAGTTTTTAAAAGTTTAAAAAGTTTTCATGTACTTTTAATTCAATT
>BQNB010136718.1:5534-17959 GCA_026074375.1 Tanacetum coccineum
CATACCTGGAAGTGATGAGGAAAGACTTGAACAACATGAATTGACAGATAATGTACCACCGACACCCTATAATGTACTCAACCTATAATTAAAGAACAAATCCCTGTTACTGAATCATCATCACCACAAAATACTCAAACACCTAGGCAAGCCTTACAAGAGGACACTCAGTTACCTTAGACTAGTGTACCTATACCAAATGTAACAGATAAGGCTGTCTTTAAGGAGTGGGATGATAGAGTGGTGAGGGCTACCACTACTGCTGCTAGCTTAGATGCAGCACAAGCTAGTGGTAACATAACTAAGACCCAATCCACGGCAATGTCTAATGATCCTCTTTCTCAGGAAATTGGTTTAGGTGACAGACCTAGGTGCCAAGAAGCCATAGGGTGTCATTGCTCATACTAGGTCTGAGAGGGCATCTAAACATTCTTATGATTCACCTCTCCCAGGAGTTAACACACCTGGAAGTGATGAGGAAAGGATTGAACATCAGGAATTGATAGATAATATACCACCAATACCCCATGATTCACCTCTCTCAAGAGGTTACACACCTGGAAGTGATAAGGGTAGACCTGACCTTCATGAATTGATGGCTATTTGTACAAAATGTCTGACAAGGTACTTGACTTGGAGAAAGAAAAGGATGCTTAAGCTGTTGAGATCCTCAAATTGAAGAACAAAATTAAGAAGCTAGAAAGAAAGGCCAAGTCAAGCATCCCACCACCAAAGATGAGATTATAAAAGCAGGTTGATTCTTTTGATGATAGTTTGGGTAAGGAGAATGCATCCAAACAGGGGAGGAATGATAGTAACAAAACAAAGGAGTTCAATCTATCTGACAAAGGAACAGTGGTGGAATTAAAGTTTTTGATGACACTACTGCTGCTGAAAAGGATGTTAATGCTGTTGAACCAGTTTTTACTGCTGGTGATGCAGTTACTGCTGCTAGTGTTATTCAAGATATTGATACTACTGGACCTTCAAATGTTAGTGCTGCTGGTCCTTTTACAAGTATTGCTAGGGATATTTTTGAAGATGAGATGATGACTATTGCGGATACACTTATGGTTATTAGGAGCACAAGACCAAGAACAACCTCAGTAGTGATTCGTGATGTTGAAGAAGAACCAAGGAGAGAAACACCAGTACTAACAGTACAAAGCCAAGACAAAGGTAAAAGCAAGATAGTGAAGCCTGAACCTACTCCTAAGAACCCTATAAAGGCTCAGATTCAAAAGGATGCAGAGATAGCTCAAAGATTGTTTGAAGAAGATCAAGCACAGTTTGAGAGATGAAAAGAGAAAGAGTTGCACAAGAAGAAGCATCTAATGCCGCTTTGATTGCAGAATTTGATAATGTTCAAGCAAGAATGGAGGCAGATGCTCCGTTAGCTGCAAGACTTCAAGAAAAAGAAAAAGAGCAGTTTTCTATTGATGAGCATGCTAGATTTTTAGTGGAGACAATTGCAGAAAGAAAAAGGTTCTTTGCTGCACAAAGGGCTGAACAAATCAGAAACAAACCACCTACCAAAATTCAATTAAGAAACAAGATGATCACTTACCTGAAAAACATGGGTAGATTTACTTACAATCAACTGAAGAATAAGAGTTTTGAAGAAATTCAGAAGCTATATAAAAAGGAGCAGAAGTGGATTAAGGATTTTATTCCTATGGATTTTGAAGAAGGTGGAGAGAAAGTAGTAAGGAGTAAGAAGAGACCAAGAGCAGAACCTGATGAAGAGAGTGTTAAAAGACAAAAGATTAGAGAAACTTCAAGTTCAGATGAAGAACAATCAGCAGAAAAGGAAAAAGAATTATGAGAAGAAGAACTACAGAAATTATTAGTGGTAGTTACAGTGGAAGAAGCATATGTTGAAGCCTTACAGGTCAAATATCCAATCAAGACTGAAGTTTACGTCTCACACAAGACGTACTTGGAGAATTATAGAGTTGGAAACCCATACAGAACCTAATCAGATTTTTTGCGATATTTTGAAGAATAAAATAGAGATGACCAGTTTAAGCATATTGGGATTTATGTTAATAAGAGGTTCACGTACAACAGATCCTACAAATGATAAAAGAGAAAATTAGAGGGTAGTTGAACTGAAGAGATTGTTTGAACTAGATAATGATGATATTCTATGAAAGCTTCAAAGGTATATGCATGATCCTTTGGTATGGAGGCTTTATGATACATGTGGTGTTCAGCATGTATCTTCAGTAAGAGGACATGATATCTTCATGTTGGTTGAGAAAGAATATCCTTTAACCAGAGGAACACTTGGATTGATGAAGGTGGCTAGGCTATTAGTAGAAGCAGACAGTGAGATGTCTAGAGAACTTTTAAGAAAGATCTTCTATCAAGCAAACAGACCAAGACAGTAAAGTGTTATGATACATTCTCCTAGTCCTCAAGATGCTGATAATGAAGAAACTCGATGATTAACAAGATGAATATCAAGTTTAGGGGAGGATTGTTGGGAATAAAGGCTTCTCAAGTTTCTACTGCTAGGTATAAGAGTTTCTACTGCTGGTTGAAGAAACTACTGCTGGTGAAGATTAGAGAAAATAGATCTAGAAGTCATTTCTCATAGTTAGTATTCATAGTTACAAGGTTATTCTGTAACTTTCATTGTGTTTAATATATTGAAAGTTTAGTAAGATCTTGTTTTATTGTTTCATTGTTCTTCTTGGTATTACAAACTAGTTTCCGCATAGTTTGTAGTATTCACAATCTTAGTTTCTATTATAGTTGTCTTGGATCTATCCAACATAACTAAGCTTTAACAAGCTAAGTAAGATTTGTTCAAAAGGGATCAACACACCCCTTGATGAAAATCATTCCTCTTTGCATGAAATTTTTTAGTCTCTTATTTCTCTCTCTAAAAACTTCTTTCTCTTACTAAAACTCTTGATCACTAACATACTTAGATCTTGTTTCAAATGATCTTATCTTATCTTCTTCATCTCATCTCTCCTCTTTATCAAGTACAAGAGAAGAACACGCGTATTCTCCAAGAAATGAAGTGTCGATTAATGATCTCTCCTTAATCTTCTAAGTCCCAAATCTCTATTGTAATTATCTTGTGTATTTGTGTGATTCGGATATTGTGTAGATCCAATAGTGTAGATCTTGTGAGTGTGTATATCTTGTGAAGTGGTAGATTGGTTCTAGCTAAGATTAGGACTCGTCATTTAGCTTAGTGTCAGAAAATAACATAAGCGACGTGTAAACGGTTTTCTCCGCCTAAAGGGAGCTTGTTAACATAGTGAAATCTCGAGTCGGATACTCGAGGAGTGGAGTAGGGCAAAGAGGTGCTTCATAGCCGAACCACTATAAAATCTTGGTGTCTTGGTTTGGTTGTTTCTATCTTTATCTCTTTACATTATTATTGTTATCTAGTTCTAGTTTAGATAGTTATTGCTTGTTCATATAGTGAATTGGTTAAACATATAACTCGGATCTAAACATTTTTGAAAGTAAACTTTTAAAACGTGTAAACTATTCAACCCCCCCTTTCTAGTTTCCACATTATTAAACCCTAGCTCATCCAGACTTTACTAACTTATTGCTTAACGGCTCTTTATATACCAGTAGTACACTGTCCAAGTCCTTTCTAAGAGAATCAGAACGTCATTTATTGATCCCAGGTCACCTGCTAGTCCAACTTGTTCACTAAACCAATGGTAAGGACAGGTCATTATTTGTGATCCTATGATTCTAGATATATAAATCGCTATATGGAGAGATATCCCGATTAATCTAGTCTGCTTGGTCAGCACAACAAGATCTAGTTGATTGATAGATCGCATACATAAGTGCATAAACGAGTATAAATTGATAAACATAAACAACAACCAACGAATAAGCATGCAATCGATATAAACAAACCAAACATTAAATCTTCATAAACATGGCTAATACCTAAAGGTATTAGCCAATAACCATTGTATCGAATACAAACGTAATAAACGAATTAACCAAGGTAACCTAACCGAGTTAAATAAATGATACCAAAAATTGAACGATTATTAAGAGTATGAGAATTACAAGGTGTTTCCTATGAAATTAAGCACGTTGTGAGACCTTCTTTGCTCTTCTTGGCTTCTAAAAATCGACTTCTATGGTTAGGGTTTCGAAAATATATTTAAGCACACCCTAAACTCGTGTTTAGGGTTTTGTATTTATAGTGTTTGGAAATTTGTGGATATGTCGTATTGGTTGAGGTAAATACAGCGTATTAGGGGTTTCTTGGAGTAGGGGACCACGTTCAATATCTTCCAGAATCTTATAATACTCGATCTTGGATACGACGTATAGAGTCTTCTGGATACGGCATATTGCTCTTCAATTCTTCGTGGTTTCTAATAAAGTGCAGGCACAGATAAGCCGTATCTTCCTTATTGGATATGACGTATGTGTTGTCATAACAACATCTTGAGATTTCTTCGTCTAATCTCAAAAATATGTGCCTTTTAGCATAACTTCACTAATTACTCTATAATTATTGCAAATATCAAATATAAGCAATTAAGTATCAATTTATGCAATAATTATACAAAATGGGTAAGAAACATGGGATAAATGATGCTATAAAAGTGACGTTATTTGATGTCATCAAATATCTCCCCACTTGAATCCCACTTATCCTCAAGTAGACTTTAGAAAATTTATGAAAATGTATCCTAACCGTAGTTAAATATTTTTCCTTTAAGCAATTATTCATTCAATTACTAGTACACAACCAAACACCTCACGAAGTAGGAAGATGAAATTACTCAAATCACTCAACTAATCTATGTGATAACATGTAACTAATTCGCTCAACTGCTCGGTCATGACGAGTATTCTATCATTAGCTTGGCAAGGATACACATCTCCACCACTAAAGCTAAGGAGTGACAAGTCTACAAAGGTAAATTGAGTTAAGGTTTAAAGGGTTGATCATTCTTTCTAGTCTCTTTCGATACCAATATTCCAGAAAAGGTGACAAAATCACATATACACGTCAATAACGATGGAATAGATATATGTAATTGCTCGATCCTTAACTCGAATAAGCTAAAGAATAGGATTAGTAATCTTCACCAACAATCGTAAACCAACAAGGGCAACGAAATCATATATACACACCCATAACGATGGAATAGACATACATGATTGCTCACCCCCTCATTCGAGTAAAACCAAAGGTTAGGATGAAGAACAATAAAGGGTATGCAATCTTCTAATCCCTTTACCAAAAGTAATACACCAACAAGGCGGACAAAATCACACATACACATCCATAATAATGGAATAGATACATGCAATTACTCGCATCCTCATTCGAGTAAGACCCAAGGTTACGGATTAGGAAAGGGAAAATAATTATTGTCAAATAAAAAAGACAAAACAAATAGATTAAGTCTAAATAAATAAGGTACAATGTTGCTAGTTACCTTCCCGACCATCCCTCGAAGAAGACACAAAATCAAAGATAAATTCCTTGATCAATAGATTAATCAAACAACCTTAGTTGGTGTTCCCTTAACAGCTAACTCCCAAACATCCATAATATACATACTTTACAACAACATTGACGATATCGACCATTTTATACAAGATGATACTGTAGCAATCCGAATTTTCACGTCATTTTACGTCAATAAATATCCAATTATTTATTTTAAACTTTTGCGCGTTTACTTTTAATTTGCAACGTTTAGTTAAATCACGTAAACTAAAAATCAACATTCAACGTAAACGGGCATCAAACAAGTAAAAGTTTACGTCAAGCAAGTGTTATATAATTATTACGAGGATAATTTATAACTTTTCATCTTATATTTTTATTGGTTACGTAAAGCGTCTACGTTTCGCAATAAAATACATTTAGGCATACCCGAAAGTACCTATACCTATCTATACTCAAACAAATACCCACTATTATACCTAATACCCAAAATTTACTCATTTCTCACTACTATAAACACTATGGCCGGTTTACATACATACATACACAAAATTAAAACCTTAAAACCCACTAGTGTCACTTCTACTTTGTTAACCTTACACAAGAGTACTCTTAATTACATTTCTCTAGTAATTGGCTAATCACTAGTACCCCCCCCCCCCTTATGGACCATTCCTTCCTCCCTAGGAGAACACCTTACATCTCTTACAACATGTACCCATTACCACTTGGAGCTCATGGTATTGTTTAAGGTTGTTTCAACACTACTAGTGACTATAAAAGGCAAGTCATAGGAAGACTTCTACTCTCTTTCATTTCATGCAAGTAAACCTCACACATTTCCTCTCCATTTCACTCTCAAACCTATGGCTTAAATTCAACACTTAGGGTTTCTATAGTTTTTGATTTACAAAGGTAGCAAGCATACTAGCATTCTTAGTAGTAATATCTAAGGTATTGGAAGCTTGGTTGGTAAATTAAACAAGGGTTAATCAAGAAGAAAACTAGGGTTTTCCTAACTAAGGTTTTGAATTTGGGTTTGATATCTAGGGTTTGATTTTGTGTTCTTCATCACCCTACACTCCTCTAAGGTCTACCTAAACCTTAATCTTTCTAATTTTTTATTTACATATTTTACATACTTGTTATTATGTTAATCACCCTAAGGTTTGTTTTTATGGTTTATAAATTAAAATAAGCATGTATAAGATTTAAATTTATACATATTTATGGTGAAATGATGCTTAAAATGCAAGAACATACTTATTACAAGTGTTGGTTAATTTATAGATTTGATTTATAAATTAAATTAGTGAAAGTTTAATTACAAAGCTTATATATATTTTCATGAGGACACTTTACTTGGACAAAAATGATGGATACAATCTTGAGGACCTAAAATATGTAAGACTTGTGGTACAAAGTAATTTAGAGGACTTGTACAAATTTCACTAAGTAATAAATTATAAAAACTAGTTTATAATTTATAAATATATACGGACTGTTTTAAGCTTATTGTTTGGATTCGAAATTTTATAAATTTTGGAAGCATTTTATTAAAATAGTACATATTATAAGGATTGTAAGCATATAAAGAACTCAAAAAACTAAGCTATAACGAAAAAGTTATGATATTTACAAGATTACGATAATTAAATATATAAAAGTGTTTTTATAAAAATAATTACTGTTTCAGATCTGAGAAAATTATACAAATATTTTATGATGATAGGTCATCTCAATAGGAAACCGTGCATATAAAAAACTCTAAAAACGAAATTAAAACGAAGGAGTTTTGGGTTTTGAAAGATTTAGATTTATAGAAATAATTTTATGAACACATTTTGAATATACTGTTTTGACTCAGATTTTTATAAAAACAGAGAGTATTTTATTTGAATAGATTATTTAGTCACGATTTCATACATATAAAGAACACGTGAAACGGAGTTAAAATGAACAAGTTACGAGTTTTTGAAGATTTCGGATAAATAGAAATTACAAAAACTAATTTATTTTTATAAACAATTTTATGCAATTTTTATTAAAATATAACATTCTGATAGAAATATAAAAAGTGGTTTACGAGTGTTTTCGAGTCCGTTCGGGCTATAAAAACGTTAAGAAATATTGTCGTATCATTTATATACGTTTTTAACTTTATAATATGATTTTATAAAAAAATTAAACTAATTATATAATATCATTATATAATCAATAAAAATATTAAATCATGTATTATTGACAAATAATTAATTGTTGAACAAAGATAACATTTTATTTTACGGATACATATACTTGGACATTAAATTAACAAGCGTGACTTAAATATTGTTTCAACTTTCATAAATTAAACAAAAACTAATAGGTGGTGATGTAACTCTATAACTTATGTGTTGTATTTATATTAAATACATTATACTTATACGACCTATAATTAATTAGGTTGCATTCCGGATCGTTTGTGACGATTACTTTGTTGATTTTGCGATAATCAATACTTTCACTAGAGGTGAGTTTATAGCCCCTCTTTCACTTGTTTTACATTTACTTTACAAATCTCGGGGGAGAATACATGCTCGTTATAACTTGTTTACATACTCATTCACAATCTCTTTGACATACTCTTCTACATATTTGTTTACATACTTGATTTCGTAACTCATTTATACACTCGGATACATGAACGTTTACAAACTCATTTCATGATTGATTACAAACTCATTTTCATATCTCACAGTGAGATACAATACTTGTTTTTACTTATGGACGCAACAACTTTACTTTTACTCGAATGATTATGGATTAGCTTAAGTGGATTGAACTGTTAATTACTCGGAGGGTAAACGCGATTGTTATAAAATAGATCTATTTGGGGATTGACAATCCCCGTTCGGGTGAGTAGCTCTCACTAGTTTGAGATCGAACTAACGAACTTATACCATATCAGAGCACGGTTGATTGGTGTCTACAGGGCCAACAACTACATACTGGAACTCTTACTGTGTCTTGAATAAAGTGGCATACTTTTAAGTCTACGCCTTAGTTTCATGAATTTAGAGTAATTGTAATTGATGAGGTGTCATTTTATACACTTTTTCGGGGTTGTTTAATCCCCTAAATCATGCATTTATGCCCAAAATAGGTACTTAATCATTCCTTCTTAGGTATTCAACATTTGGAAGGCATTTGGAGGAAATACACGCTACTTGAGTTCATTTGGAGAAGAAACGGACAAGACTATGGACCTACACCAACATCTCTTAAGAATTTATACTCAGAGGCTGGAGACGGCGTCACAGATTACACGTGACGGCATCACAACTCATACCAAGACGGCGTCACAAGATCTCAAGACGGCGTCAGAATGCACGACCCAGCCCATTATCTAGAATATTCTACTCATGACGGCGTCACGATTAAAACGCGACGCTGTCACAACGATTTTCCAATATATACAAATCCGTTTTTAGGGTTTTAGGTGTGTAACTTTAGAGTAAAAGAAAGGGACGAACCCTAGTTTATTTAGCAGCTGTTAGGGATGATTTTAGGGCCTCAAAACCCTATTGTACTTCATTTAATTCATGTTTTAATCAAGTAAGACTATCTTAATCATTCAATATGTCTTGTTCTATGATTCTTACCAGTTCTTGCATTATCTTTAACATGCTTGGCTAAACCTTCTATTGTGTTTATTTATGATTGTATGAAACCTAGAATGTATATCTTAGTGGTGTTGCTTCTTGTGATGAATATGCATGTTAGGTCTTAGAAAACCAGCTTTTGTCTGTATCGCTGTTGATATGTCTAGGAAAACATGATTGTGTAGAAAGGATACCATCGGGTAACAGTCTTCATACTACCTTGCCCCTTATATGGTTGATCCACTCTTAATATATTTCAATTGCATTTAATATACTCCTAGGGGCCTTGTAATAGTCTTTATACTACCTTACTTGTGCGTTGCCTTAACGGAATATTAAATAGATGGCGGGTTTGTGTAATTCGTTCATGACTTAGGAAATAATTACATAGATCATCACAAGTGTGACAAAGCAACAACACTAGGAGAAGCAATCTAGGGAGTAATACATGATTAAATAAACACAATCTTTTATTATATTGTTATCACCATTAGCGTAGTTTATTATTTAGTTTAATAGCTAAACTAACCAACCCCTCAAATATATGATTTACCGGCTTTCCTATAAACATAAAAATACAAAAATAATATTCTCTCAACCCTTAGAATTCGGTTAGGGCGTGATCAAGCCTTTCCAACCTATTCCCCTAGAGAACGATAACAACCCCCAAGTCTTTCCTATACTACACTACAACGATTTGGTACACTGCCTAGGGAGTTGTAAAACTTATTGTAGAAGTCCCTTACGATAACCGCAACAAGTTTTTGACGCCGCTGCGTGGGGAATAGTTAGGTTTTGATCATAGTTTAGCTTAGTTCTACTTTCTTGAATCCTTTCAAGTAAGATTTAATTTCCGCATAGTAGCTTTCTCGTAGTCTATCTTTTCTTTGTATTAATTGTTTCGTAACCCATTCTCGTCAACCACCACGAGAGACGAGAATCCTATCCGCACTCTAGGAGACTACTCCAAACCTAGCCACGAGGGCTATAGGAATACCATTGAGCTCCCCGTAGGGAACAACGTGGTACCTCGATCCGACACCATCCGGTTGGTGCAAAACGGATGCTCATTCCACGATCTTCGGTCTGAGGATCCAAACCAACACCTCAAGGATTTCTTAAAACTAGTGGACTCACTTGACCTTGACGGTGAAAATAGGGAAAGAACGAGCCTGCGTTTATTTCAATTTTCCATTCGCGATCAAGCTAGCAATTGGCTTGAACGTCTTCCAGCAGGATCTATCACCACATGGGAGGATCTTACTACCCGATTCCTTGCTCAATTCTTCCCATCAGGAAGGACTACAAAACTCTGCAATGATATCCTGATGTTCCAACAACATCATGGAGAATCTTTATCCAAAATATGGACTCATTTCAAGGACTTACTACAAAAAGTCCCTCATCATGGCATCGATCGTTGGCTTCAAATCCAAAATTTTAATGATCATGTCTCCTTTCATCTTAAGTGCGAGATCGACAGCGCCGCCGGCGGCAAACTCCGCAATAAGAATACCGATGAATCTTAGGAAATCATTGAGAACCTCGCTCTCTACGACCATGAGGGCTGGAATGACACGAAAGAATTCGTCAAGCCGGTCAAGGCTATTTCTACACCTCAAGGCATCTCAAAAACACATGACCGAAGACTTCTTGAGCTCGAAGACCAGATTAATTTCTTACTAAAGGGATCGCGACCAACCCTTAGGAGCTCAACACACATCCCTCATGCTTATGCCGACGCAGTCCATTCCAACCCTCGCCTTGAAAGCCATAACGAGCCACCCAAGCTGAATCCCTTTACTTTCCGTGAACGTACAGGTCCAAGCCTTCAACCCTAAGCATTAGGAACTACTTTTGAGGCTCGAGTAATGGACTACATGGCAGCACACACCGAAATAATGGAAAGATTTGACAATGCCATTTTCAAGCAACGCGAGGAGATCAACGACAGAATAACTAAAATGTTCGGACTTCTCAAGGAACTCATGACCAGCAAAACCCATGAGAAAGTATTGATAATGGAAGAATCCAAATTCCCCATCACCAAGAATGTAAACTCTATCTCTCTAGCAAGAGGAGAGGAAGAAAGGAGTGACAAGACGGATGAGACACTCGACAACACTATAAAACCTACCGTAATAGAAACATAAATACCAGTAAAGGAAGCTGAAAGGAGTAATGAAACTAAAAATAAACCGATAAAAAAGGATGAGAGGAAAGAAGTGGAAGAAGTACTCAGTTCTCGGCCTATAGAATATTATCTGAAGCATAGGGTTAATGAAAAACTAATCGAGGGACTAGTCGATAATAATAGGTTCAATGACTCTCTGACTAGGGCCCGAGTTGGGAAAGTAAAGGAAAAGACATATAATCTGTTACCTCGGGGGCCTATTTATGAAACGATCCTCAAGAAGAAGATAACAAAGAAGGAGGACGTCGAAGGGAATTTCGAAATACCTTGCAACATAGGGGGCCTTAAGTACATGAACGCCGTCGTCGATCAAGGATCTGATGTGAACATCATGCTCTACTCTAGTTACATGAAACTTACCGACGAAAGGCCTATTGAGACAAACATTAGACTCTCACTAGCTAGCCACTCGTACATTTACCCTTTAGGAATTGCTGAGCACTTATTAGTTGAGGTCGCTGAACATGTATACCCCGTAGACTTTGTGATCTTGGATATCAAGGAAAATGAAAAGAGGCCTTTCATCTTAGGAACACCATTCCTGACAACGGACAAGGCCGCAATTAAGTTTGATAAAGGAACCATAACTTTAAGATCTGGAAAGAGTAAGATAAGTTTCCATAGGATACATGATTCCCCCTGTATGACTGAGAAAGGAGTCAAGAACAACATAGAGCCCATAGCCCCTACTATGACTGTGAATAGGCTAGTCCTGGAATGGGAAGAAAAGATAAAGCTTCACTTGAAAAGGGAGATGGAGTTCAACTAATGGAGGAGCAAAAATTTCAAAGGCAAGCATCCCACTCTTATTACAACCAAGGGATGAATGTACGATGAAGGAGAAGTCACGTAAGAACGTGTGACTTCGAGTCTAGCTACAAGACTCGTAAATAAAGAAAAGCGCTTCTTGAGAGCAACCCAATATTTACTTTTCTCGCAATTAGAAGTGTCATGTGTTTTATTCTTTTCATTTTATTCTATCATGTTCGAGCTCTATTTTGTAATCATGCTTTGTTTTGTTTTTAACCTCGTCTTAATTGCAAATCAAAGGTATTTTGCAAATAATAAGTGTAGGGGAATCTATTCGGTTTTTGAACCAAGTTCAAGCATGTTAAATAATTTG
>BQNB010136720.1:0-17958 GCA_026074375.1 Tanacetum coccineum
CTTCAAGACACCTGTAGGGACTTTAAAAATGGACATATTATAAATCGGCGATGCCCCAAGAACGGATTTCAAGAGAGTTAGACGACCGCCTATGTAAGGTGAGTTTTATTTGAAGAGAGAAAGTTGACGTGGTGCTGACGTGTCAGGAGGGTTTACCACCACCACTCCATCCAGCCTAAGAAAAATTTTACCGAGTCAATTTTTTGGTATTTATTCCGGGACAACAATAATTGATTTGATGTGGGTTTTAACTACATGAAAGATTGGGATCGTATTACTTTCTTAGAACTAATATTATGGCAACAATAGTATCCTTTGAGCTCTTTGAGTCAGAATGTCCTCACTCACTAACAATATATAGAAGAAAATCTACATCAGAAAAATAATAAGGTGGTGTGAAAATTTAAAAAAACAATGTAAAATCAAAGGATTATAATCACTTTACGAAATGCTTGTCCAAAATCTATAATATTAAAGACTTTAGTTTAGTAAATGCAAAACCAATATTTTGTGTAAAATGACACCAGAAAAATAATAAGGTGGTGTCTAATTCAATAAATCACAATGTGAAAGGAAGGGAATATAATCTCTAAGTGAAACGCTTGTCCAAGATCTATAATATTGAAGATTTTAGTTTAGTAAATGCAAACCAATAATTTAGCAAAGAGTAAATTGCAAAAATGGTCTTTGTGGTTTGGCCAAATTGTAGATTTGGTCTGTTAAATTTTAAAATTGCAAGAAATGTCCGTATTTTGAAGGTTTAGTTCCACTGTCGGTCATTGGCCGAACTAAAATGACTAAAATACCCTCGTTTTCTTTTTACTTAATTTTTCTTATGAATTTTTATTATTTTTTAATTAATATTCAATTCATCATCACTTTTTCCAAATTTAGAAAATAAAAAAAAATCCATTCCATATTATTTGTTTCATCATCATCATCATCTTCCAAATATATAAACCCAATATTTTTTTTCATCATCATTATTATCTTCAAAAAAAAAAAAAACAATTTCACATCAAAAACAAAAACCAAACACATCACACTTCATCATCATATTCATCTCACAAACAAACCAACAACAAAAAATCAACACTCACACAAAAACATTATCCCCACCCAAATCATAACCCAGATCCGTCCTATCCTCACAAATCACCATACACATTTCTTCAAAAAGCTTTCTCGCCACAACAACCTCATCACACCTACAATAAAAAGTAATCAAAGCATTCACGACAAAAATATCCCAATCAAATCCATTCCTCACAATAAAACAATGCACCCTTTCCCCGAAATCGACTCACAACCCAATCCACCACCTGTTACACCACCAATCCACCACCACTAGCCTATCACCACCACCTTCACGCGCCCAACACAACACCACCCACCTCAAACCCACCTTCACGCGCCACCACACCACCACACCACCACCATAACCCCAACCATTATCACCATCCTACCCTTCCCCAATAAGAACCCATTCAAGACCTCATCGTCACCTTATTCATCCACCGCATCTCCGCCGCCGTACCCACCACCACTTCCCACAACCAACCTCCCTACGTGACACGGCGACGCGTGTAATACAATTCCACTTCAGATCGTGCCTCATACACCGATCCATCACCTTACGTAACCTAAAAGACCTTGCTTTCATCAAATCATCGCTTAATAATCTCAAATCTTACGTTTCGAATAAGACCCATTTCGATTCTAACCTCATTTCGTGTCAATCCATGAATTTGTTAATCAAACTTGAATTTGTTAACCTCATTTCGCCTCATACACCGATCCATCACCTTACATATAACTAGTTCAAAAGAGAGAATTTAGGAAATGACAGTGGCAAACTGGCAATGATGGTTTGATTCATTGTTTTTCGTAAATGGTGTCGAGTTTATTGTGTAAGAAGATGAGTGAAAGAGATGAGTAAAAAAAGAGAGTTGTTTTGTTTTTTTATATATAATAAAAATGAAGAAAATTAGAAAAAGAAACATAAGGGTAATTTTTGTCATTTCAGTTCGACATGACCAAAAGTGTAATCAAACATACAAATACGGACTTATTTTGCAAATAAAATTCGACGGACCAAATCTGCAATATGACCAAACCACAAAGACCATTTTTATGCAATTTAGCACTTACAAAAGAATCCCCCAGTGTTTTTAGCGTTTTTAATGTGGAACCTTAAATCTTTAAAAGACATTTTTTAAAGTTTCTCCAAAAACTATTGTATCTACCCAATGAAAACAAATTGCACTCACCATCTAACTAGTGAAGACCATTCCCAGGGAAAACGATACTAAGCCCATATTTGTTTGGAGTTTTGTGAAATCTACTTATGGTTGTGATACGTTGTCTCAAGTTTCTATAGGTGAATAGAAGATGGCGGTACAATGTATTCACAACACGAATAGGCCGTAGCGGTCCAATATTCAAACGTGTGTTATTGTGATAATTTCTTATCATATGTGGACAATGTAAGAAAGAACTAACGGATGTTCTACAAGTTGTATATCCATTAACATTTTTGACATCCGTCGGAGCTCGTGGTGGATTTTCCATCTAAGAGCAACTGCAATGCCAAAAACCATGAATGACTTTTTGCATTTACACTTTTCCCATGATGCATTTAATTTTAATTTTTTCATTAAATTTTAGTTCATTTTGATAAATAATTTCACCTTTTTGTGTGTCAAATGCATTTAATGAGAATCATGAACAATTCTTTCCCCAATAACAATAAAACAAGCTAATACTCTAACAATTCCCCAGGGGCCATTTAATGTTGTGACAACAGGCAGAGTGTCACGGCCTGAATGCCACATTATTAGTGGGAACCTGATAATGATTAATAATAATAACTGATGGTCAATCAGTCTGTAACACACAGCCTGATGTCCCCACCTTAACATGAGGCACATGTTAAAAAAACCTATATAAACAGTCATTTTAAAAAACTACCGTTAATCTCACACCAATAAAATAGAGTATTAGCCAATGACCAAATGAAAACCAAACCGTTTTATTTTTAAAAACCATACAAAACCGTAACCGATTATTTTAAAAACCGTTTTTTAATAACCGGTTCGGTTAAATAAAACCGAACCGGTTAACCGGGTTTTCCCGTTTTATTCCGCCGAAACCCGGTTTTTACCGGTTTTAAAATTCGATAAAACGTTTTTTTAAAAACCCGTTTAAAACGCGTTTTTTTTTTTTTTAATAACCGTTAATAGTTTTTTAAAAAAAAACCCGATTTTAAAATCTTGAGTACATAGTTATAACTAATATGTATTTTAAAAAAACACAAATAGTTTTAACAAAAAAGTTTTTAAAAAAACACTACTTGACTAAACTAAATAAACCGTACACAAATAGTTTTAAAAAAAAACCTTTTTTGACAAACTTGAGTACACAAATATGTGTTTCGTGGTGATGGTCATATAAGCCGAAGCTCGAAATATATTAGTATTATAATATTTAGTTTATAATTGTAAAGTTTACATAAAATTTATAGGTATGTATTTTTTAGTAATGTTTTCCGGAGCAAATAAAAATAAATATTGTATTTGTTTATATGTTTTCCGGTGTACATGTTTAATTTAAAATTTTGAAAAATAACAATTTAATTAATAAATGTACGAAGTTTTAATTTCCAAAAAAAACCGAACCGGTTAAGACTCGATAGCCGAAAATTTATAACCGAAAAAAACCGATTCCGAACACTTAAAAACCGAAAAAAAAAAACCGATTTTCGAAAAACCGAAAAAACCACCGAAACCGTTATTAGAAAAACCGTTTTCTAATAACCAAAACCCTGTTTTAAAACACGATTATTTTGCATCCCTATTAGCATGATATTTTGCTTTTGTTAGTCTTGTTCCAACATACCACCGGATAAGAAAAAAAATTGGTAAGCTTTAATTTACTATAAAATACAAAAGGCAGCGTACCCGCCCCCAAAAATTTTAATGCAACCCACATTTTTGACCCGGTATTTACTGAGCTATATTATTTTTTTACATAACATAGACTATTTATTAACCTATTATTTTCTCAAAAAAAATATTAAAAATAAAACTTACTATTTTCACCACGAATACCCTCTCGCACGGCTGTTGAAGTCATCGTTCTGTTTATTTAATGAATAAAACATTAAATAACCTCAAACCTACGCGACACCGCAAAGCCTCCCGTTCTTTTTTTTTCCCTCAAAAACTATTTAAAAAAAATTTCCTATTTGTTATTTCCTCGGAATACCCGCTACGCCACAGTCGGAGTCATCAGTATGTAATTTTTTGACCCGGTATTTAATGAGCTTTTTTTTTTTCTTTACATTGACTTTTTTTTAACCTTTTTTTTTCTCAAAAAAATTTTAAAATAAAACTTTCCTTTTTTTCCCTCGGAATACCTCATCGCGCAGTTTTATCATCGTCTGTTTTTTGTATGAATAAAACTTTAAGTTTTCCACAAACCTCTCGCTGCGTCTATCGACCCTCAACGTCGCACGATCGCCATTATTTAATTTTCCTTTATTTACCAAAAATTTCTAAAATAACAATTTTCCTTTTTTTTCCTCGAATACCCTCTCGCTACATAAATGGCATTTTTGCATTTAGTGTCCTTTAAATGCACCGGGTTGACCGGGGTGCATTTAATACGCCAGGATTCAACCCTACCCGTCCGAACGGTTTTTTTTTTAGAAAAAAAAAAAATTGTTCTTTTTAAATACTCACTCGCAATTTTTTAGATCCTCGGTCCGTTTTTTTTATGAATTAACAATAGAACTAACCAACGCTCTTCAGGTCATTAAGTTGCTTTAAATGCACCGGGTTGACCCACCGCTTTCCGAACAATATAAAAAAAAAATTAAAGTGTTTTTTTGCTTTCATTTCCCAAATATTACAATACACCATCACTTTTGTCAGTTATCGGTAATAGTCGTCGACCCACCCGTTCCAGCCCCGACCGTTCTTTCTTTATTTACGAGAATAGCCTCAAATATTACGAACTACCCCCTCTAGCAAAGGTTAAAATTATACGAAAATTCATTTTAATTTTTTTTTATAAAATACCCCTTTCCCCACTAGCGGTCGACCGTTAGTTTTTTTTAGAATGCACCAAAACAGTGCTTGAAATCGGTCGTTACTTAACGACCTTTAATTTTTTTTTTACAAAAATATACCTTCTAACACGTCCAACCAAAAACACCGGCCGCCAAACATCCCGCAGCAGAGCGCGGGTGAACCTAACTTGTTGGTTATATTTGTATTATATAAGAAATTAATCGAGGTTTTGGTTTTGTGGCCAATATTTGGGGTTTTGAATTTTTGATTGATAATAGTTTCTGTTTCGGAGTGTATGTGAAGCAGCATCCACAACACTTGTAGTCAATAAAGGATTTGTTCCTCCACTTGATATGTGCAGAAAGATACCATTGGGCCCTCTCCAGATTTAATCAGATAAATGAATGGCCGTTCCCAAAGGGTAATGCAAGATGATTCTTGATTACATTTGGTATATCTGAATTATTTCTATAACGAGAAACATAATGTTAAACTATATGGAATGACTTAGGATCCATATCCATGGTTTAACGGTATCTGTAACAAAGGGATGATTATAAAGCAAGAAATTTATAACCATTAAATAGCAGAGATGATTTTTGAAACTCTTATCTCATAATATTCCTAATGAAAAAATAATTGTGTGGGTTGCTAGACTTTGCCAATTATAGGTAAAAGTGTTAGGTGCTACTCCAACTCCCAAGTGGGAGCTGTTGGGTTATGGTAGTCGGCTAGCACGTTTACATTACGAATATGTGAGCCTATTGGGGGCACACACGTTAATACACGGAGAATATGTTTTATACTTTACGATATTAAACCGAAGGACTAAATATGACAAAAACATGAACCATATGGAGCTTAGAAGTATAGCCGGCCATATGGGGGGTTAATGAAGTGTTTTTTTGTCTACTTGGATAACAAGGAAAAGTATTATGATAAGGCTATGAATTGTTTCCTAAACTTATCACAATTAGGGATATATGAGTATAAATACCCTTGACCCCTAATTCATTATGTACGACATACACAATTCCATAATCCCTAAAAAATAGTTTTCGGTTCACTTTCTTTTCTCTCCACCGATTTCTACAAAATCCTCAAAGGGTTCTTTTGGTATTCGGTCCTCATTCCAAACCGATTTCAACCTTAAATCTTTTAAGGTTTTTGGTTCACAAACATCTCCTAGCTCGACGTTGTTGGTTTGCTTGTGGTTTGAAGTTAAAACCTCACAAGAGGTTTTCGGTTAACTGATTTTTGTCACAAGAGGTTTTCGGTTAACTGATTTTCGTCACAAGGGTTTTCGGTTATTAGGGTTTATATTAAACCCTAATTCGATGTTTGGTTTTCGGTTACAAGTCAAGTGTTTGTTTGGTAATCGGATTATTATACAAAGGTTGTTCGTTAGTGAAGTTAAGTCTAGCAAGCTTAATATATTCGGTTGACGTGATTGTGTGAGCAACCGTAGAGGCGATTGTTTTAGTCGCTTAATTTGTTTTCTTGATCAAATTGCTGAGAGGTACGCTTACTATTTACTTTTCATGTACGTGTTAACTATATTCTATTACTAGGTCATATCCACTGCGTACTCGTAGCTACTTGGTTAGCTAGATAATAAATCCCAATAGTATCAAGTTCAATGAACTCTTCAAATAGATCTTGAACAACAACCACAATAGATTGTATGGCTTTCAAGGATCGTAGGGTTTTTTTCGCGGGGATATTGTGTGAATGAGTTTGAGAGCCGTATTGTTTTGTTTTTACACTTTGGTCCAAGAATATTAAGTATAAGCTCTAAGCTATGTTGCATGTAGATTTTCAAACTTATGGGTTTATAAAAACGATTTTTTTTGAATTTGGAAATATTAAAGTTTTTATTAACTGAATTTCTTTTTCTAAAACAATATTAATTCATTTATTACTTAATAAGGAAAATTTCAAAAATTTCCATATCAACAAATGTTTTCCTTCCTTTTATCATATAAAAAAGATATATTCCATATTTAGGATTCGTTAAAATCTATAAAAAGAATTAGAATTACTAAGTTATATGCATATATATTCTGCTCAAATAACCTATATATTTTTTATCGTTTCTATTTAGCTAGGTTTCGATAATGTCAGAGCCCGTGTTTGATATAGTTGAAGATATACTTGTAAGATTGGATGGTGAAGATCTCTTACGATGCAAAAGCATTTGTAAGTCATGGTTGTCTTTTATCTCTAGTTCTGTTTTGTCAATACACATCTGGAGTATAATCACAAAAAAGATCACAACAATCCTGAACTTGGACACAGAAGAATCATTATTCCAAGGCATTCGAGTACGCTCGACTATGGAAAAGTGCTTCATTTTTCTGAGTATTGGTCTGATGTTTGGTGTATTGTTGGTTCTTGCAATGGCCTTGTATGTTTCTCTACCTCTCTGGATAATGCTCAAGTTATAGTATCAAATCCTTTAACTAGAGAGGTAAAAAGACTGCCAGCAAAAAAAAAAGACTGCCAGCACCCGAGATTCCCAGGTTTACTGGCAGAAGGTTTTTATGTTAGGGTTTTGGTTATGACTCTCTCACAGATGATTACAAGGTTGTTATAGGGACAGAGATCAAGGGTAAGACCGAGACTCTTTTCCAAGTTTTGACATTGAAATCAAATTTATGGAAAGTTACGAAACAAGTGAATTGGGGTACATTATTTCATCCATTCAGGATCTTATGGAAGGGAGTGCTTCACTGGTTTATGAAGGATTCTAATAGTAAAAAGGTAATTCTTTCTTTTGATTTATCTCGAGAGGAATTCAAAGAAATCCCCTAACCAGAGCCGTCTCGTGATTTTCGGTGGCCCTAGGCGATAACAACAAAGAGGCCCGTTACAGTTGCATATAAACTTGAATTATATCACTTATATATGTTTAAGTTTATATGTATTTATATGCAAAACTAATAAAATGGGACCCCTTTTAAGTGGAGGCCCTGTGCGACTGCACTTCTTGCACAACGCGATGACTCAAGATATGTATGTGATCTTTCAAACTATCTGGGGATTACCAATGGATGTCTATGCATATATCGTAATGATCCCCCTTATCAAAGATGGGTAATGAAGAGCTACTATGATAAACAATCATGGGAACTACTGCGGGATGATTATGAGAAGAACACGTATGACATTGTACACATGCTCAAGGATTACAAATCACTCAACAATTGGTGTTTATCATGTAATGGAGATGATAAATTTGTTTCCAATATTAGGAAAGGAAATATATTCGTTGCCCTATATATGTGCAAAGCCTTGTTTCTCCCCATCTTAATGGTAAGCAGAAGAAAAGGAGGCAAACAAAGAATAACAAGCAGACTGATAAAGCGGTTTCTAACTTAATCAAGAGAGAGAGAGGCAGATGAATAATTTAAAGATGAATGGTAAGATCCGTTCAAATTATTATGTTATTATACGACCATCCTTACTATACGATGCTTATCTATGATCTACTTACACTCATTCTCTTACTTTAATCTTTTATGTGGTTTTTGTTCACTTACCTCTCGCTGGTTATGTTGCGTAATGAGTTTTTAAGTATTTAGGCTTGTATGCTTGTGATAACATGCTTTTAGAGTTTTGTTTTTATTCTAAACGCTCTTAATGAAACGCTAATTTGAAGAAGTTATTAGCTATTAGTTTTAATGTTAGTTAACACTTTTAGTCTTATAGATACGCTACCAAATGCTTTATAATCTAAAAGTTAGTTTTGCCATGTGCCTATTTTTTATTTTCACTTCACTTATAACCTTGAATTATAACTCAAATTACTTGCTTAATCACTGTTTTGTTTTCTCAGGGATATATTTCAGCTTGCCTCGGTGGCGGATTTAGGATTTCAACATAGTGTGTGCACTCGTCTTGCTACGAAGAAAAAATAATCAATTCAAGTGTTTTTTATTCGGCAGTTTTCGGGTCGGTTTCAGGCCGTTTGAGTATGTTTTCGAATCAGTTTCCAGTACGCTAATTTACTGAAAGTGTATATTTCAGCTTGCCTCGGTGGCGGATTTAGGATTTTGGTGTGTAGTCAAATTTATATACGTATATAGTATTAATTCTCGTAAGAATTCTTTCCAAAATACTTCTCAACCAAGAGAAATATAAGGTAAAAATCTCACAAAAGAAAACACAATTCGTATATTTTTATCCGGGAAGTACTTATCCTCGGGTCGTGTCCCAACGAAATCGTGAATTGAGAATTTGGAATATTCGGATTCGAGCTAAGAATGATAAAGGGATTTTGATTTGTTGTTTACACTACAAAATATAATAACACGAATTGAAAAACAATTAACTATGAGGCTGAAAAAATAAAGCCGCACAAAATAAAAAAAAATAAAAAAATAAGCCCTCGCAACAACGCGAGAAAAATTAACGCCCCGCAGCAACGCGCAGGTAATTCTGCTTGTTTCACATAAATGATACTTAACGAATTGGTTTTGTCAGTATTCATAGGCCGAAAGGGTTTACTAATACAAACTAATACACATGCGGTTTTCACAATATTAACCATTGAATTGAAATACGTATAAATCTATTATTGTGCAAGACACTATTGTTTTATCGCAAACATGTCAAACACTCTATGTGAAAGAATAACTAATACTCTATAATACATTTCACAAATGGTCGGTGCACTGTAGCAGCTACAGTGCTTGCTACAGTGCTACAGTACCGACCTAAAAATTAGCCCAGAACCTGGCCCAAACTAAAAAAAAAAAAATTACAAAACGGACCCTCAACTTTTAATTGTTTACGACTTTTTTACATAAATTTAAAAAAAAAAAAAAAACCCTCAAGTTTCTTTTATTCGCCCCCCGCCGCAACGCACGGGTTAAATTCCAACTCCGTTCCATACAAGATATATATAATATTAATATGAATTATTAAAACTACGTCGTTTGATTAGTTGATAGTACCGGCCCATTGGGCTCCCACTTTGGGCCGGCCCATTTGACAATTTTTTTTTTGGTTTTTCTTTTTCTTTAACTTGACAACTTAAAAAAAATTACTCGGCATAAAATAGGAAACAAAATTACTAAAGTACTTATTTATTCAAATAAAAAAATATCCGCGACATGAGACCAAACACATAAGTCCACATAAAAAAAAACTAATAAACATGAGACCGAAAAAATAAACCCGGCCACCCAAATTAAATAATAAATAAAATGCTCGCACAAAATAGAAAAAACAAAAGTACTGTATATATTCAGATAAAAAAAATACCCACGAAATGACGCCTAGACACATAAACCCAAATAAAAAAACAACTATTAACCATGGAGACCTGGAAAAATAAACCCTCACAAAATAAAAAAACAAAAAAACTTAACGCCTTGCACATTAAATGTCATGCATCAACGCGCTGAACAATCATGCTTAACACATATTATATACCAAAATCTCATAACTTATATTAAAAAAAACCCAAATAGTCCAAAAAAAAATAAATCTTTAAACATGAAGCTCAACAAATAAGTCCATATAAGAAAAAAAACAAAGTATTAAACATGAGACCGAAAAAATAAACAGCAAAAAAAAAAAAAATTTCGCCCCGCAGCATCGCGCGGGAATTATCCACTTGTTTGTTTTCATGATTGTTAATTCTTGATCTTTTTTATTTTTATGGTAATTAGGATTGTGACAACCTAATCGTTTTGTCGCTTAGGGTGGCAATTTGGGTCGGGTTCGGGTTGACAGGTTCGGGTTGACAGGTTGGCGGGTCAGAAAATCTCAACCGAAACCTGACCTATTTAAATAATGAGTCAACTATGTCAACCCTAACATGTTTACACATAACCCGAACCTGAACCCATTTTAACCCAATAATATACTTGGGTTTGACAGTTTAAAATATGTTACACGGTTGAATTAGGTTAAATATGGTTTTGGGTTCCACATGCATTTAACCCGTTTTATATACAAAAGTTGGCACATTACACGGGTTAAACAGGTTTGCGGTCGATTTATTTAACCCATTTAACACATATAATAAATATAAATAATTTTTAATTTTAGAAAAAAAATTAACGGGTTGACGGGTCGACCCGCTTAATTTATTCTCAACCCGAACCTAACCTGTTTAATAAAACGGTTAGATGGGTCGACCAAAATCTATTAGAACTCACCCGAACATATAATTTTTGTGTCGGTTTCAGGTCGGGTTTCGGTCGGGTCAGAAATTGCCACCACCTTGCGCTATTTGGAGAATCACATATATACCAAATCTCTTGGGACGACCTCGACTTACCCACCTTTGCTATAATCAGACGAGTGTACTTGCTCGTATGTGTTGCTAACTAGATAGGTAAGCGTGACTTATAAAATTTAAAACTTGCATCTAAACGGACACATCAATGACCATAAGGTATTACGGTATAAGAGAATGCATAGAGGGGCAAGGAAAGACGTGGAACGGGCATTTAGTGTTATAAAACAGAAATGGACTACATTAGTCAATCCCGCACGATTCTGAAAGGCACGCCAAGGCACGGCCTCAAAGTTACGAAATACACCAATGTGTCGGCTCTAGGCGTGGTGTGAGTTGAGGCGTGAAAAGGCGTGCAAAAGTGCAAGGTGTGGCGAGTTTTTTTCAAGCATTTAGGGAATTTACTAATTTTGGGATTTGGGCTTCTATTTACGAATATTTTGAATTTGCGCTTGAAGTTACTAATTGGCCCTTTAAGTCACGCTTTAAAAACGCCATGCCGCCACACCCCATACTAAGGCTCGAGGCTTGATCATGCCGTCACGCCACAGCCTCACGCTATTTATAACCTTGTGAATATGATGTATACATGCATCATATTACATTATATGATTATAAAAGACCATAAGAAGGCGATATCTCCCAAATGGTATCCGGAGGAAACACATCAACGGATGACCTCTTATGATCCGATGAAGAAAGGCATAGAGTTATTAGATACATCAAATCATCACAAGCGCATCAAGACCTTTGTGCCGATTTAATCGAACACCTTTCGCGTAATGTTTAAGCTATGATGTTATTTTATTTTTAAATTAAATTTATGTTTTTCATTTATGAAAAATAAAAGTTATTTAGTTTTTATTAAAAAATGGTTTGATCGGTGGGGGTGTTGTGACTGATAAGAGTGAATTGTTAGAGGGAGTGAAGGTAAAAATATGAAGAGAGAAAATTGATGTGACGTTGACGTGTCCGGTGAAAAAGGATTTTTTCTGGTGACTTAAAAGGGCAGCCTAAGCATCAAGTAATATTGACAACCTTAAACTTTTAAATCTACTAACTAACAAATTGGTTATGGGAGTGTTTCTTTTTTAAGTTTAATCATCTAATAAAAAAAAATATTCTTAGATTCTAACATTGGAAAATTATTTGTTTCTTTATTCTTAATATAAAAAAGAATCTTAAATGGGGAAGAGTGCTAAAATATGGGTCCTTCCGATCTAGGATGCTCGAGAGACCAAATTACCCCACGGCCCCACTTCTCTTTTATTCTGTTTCCTTCCCAAATACTTTTTTCTTCTCTTCCACCTGCCTCCTCCTATGGCTGCCTTCATTACTCCCTTTGATCCCTTAAACATGTTCTTCTATAGTATCATTTCATCTTTGCGTATGTATAAATCTACATATGATTTAAGGTTTTTTTTCTCTAATAAATTCGTTATTATAGGTGGTATTACAAAAAAACACTTGATATGATCGGATCTGTTACCTTATATTGTTGATCTTGTGTTTTTCGAAGTTTCTAGTAGTTCAAGTTTATTCTTATTTCTTATATGTTTGATCTTTGATTTGAATTGTTATATAAAAGCATGTACCTGATTGAAATTGTTATATGTTTGATCTTCGATTATAAGATATATCATTTAAGGTGTATCTTTTTTTTCACCATTTTTATTTTTGATTCTTTTAAGTTTAATTTGTTATTGATTTTCTTAGGGAAAGAATTTGTTACTTATTTTGGCTCATTTATAGCACAAAAAGTATATATTTATTTTTATAAAGACAAGGGTAAATTGAACATTTGGTTTTATAAGATAGCTCACGTGGTATGAAAAAAGAAACATGTTTATGTACAAATAATCCTTAATCCAAACAAAAACTATATCCAAACAGGAAAAAAAGAAACGACCCCTAGAGTTTTATCGAAAAGAAAACTAGTTTTGGAATATTGTACACGCATAATGTATTAATCTTAGTCGTATTTGAAATATAGTTTGTTTAATCGAACGGTTAAGGCTTTTTATTGCTTCGTTAAACTTACAAAAAGTTTGTTAATGACATATTAACACAAAGTTTGGGATATCTTTACTCAAATTCTAAAGAGCAATTACATGATTCGTTTTAATATGTATAATTTCGTGTATTCTTCTACATACCATGATAACTTATGCTTTCATTTTAATATTTATAATCAAGTGTATGTACATTAATTTAATTTAATAATGATAATAATAAGAGTTAATTACTTAAATGGTCTATGTGGTTTGTCGAGTTTTTCAAGAATGGCCCTTCGCTCAAATTTTTAGCGGGTCTTCTTCGCGTGGTTTTGACCCGTTACGGGTTTGGTCTATCTGATTAACTTTCGTTATCTCCCATTTTAGGGTTGGGTAACTTAGTCCTTTCACTTTTGGCGGTCTTTTTAGTGCATAAGGCTTGATCCCTAAACCTACAGATTTAACTTTTCATCCCTAAACTACTAAATCTCATGCACACCACCTAATCACAAACCCTAGTTTCTAGGATAGTAAAATCAAGAGCAAAAACCTTAATTCAATCAGTGTATACCACAATGTTGTGTGAGTGGAGGTTGCATGAAAAGGGTGCAGACTCAAATCCATACCACGATTACCGTAAGTGTTTTTACCACTCTTTTTGGTTGTTAATGATAGACCAATCGTCGGTTTTTCACTATGTTTGTGAATAATCAATATTTTTGTATAAGAAATTTCCCAACTATATTTTGTCTTAAGATAAACCATGGTGGTGCATTCACAAAGCCTCCTAAGATACGTTACAATGGTAGTAAGGTTAATTGGATTAACAATATTGACTCTGATGCATATTCTGTTAATGAGGTTAGTAACATGATGAAAAACATAGGCTATGATAATGTAGGTATGGAATTTTATTTTAAAGAACGTAAAACTAAATTAGATAAGGGTCTAAGAAAATTAGCTACTGATAGTGATGTGATGGAAATGTTGAAGTTTGTTTCCATGTATAAGGTTATTGATTTTTATGTTGACCACTTTGTTTATAAGGAACCTATGAATGTTGAACACTTTGTTTGTAAGGCCATTATTCTATATGACCCTAGAAATTTAGATAAGTTCCTAGACAATGATGCTGATGAGGTACTAGATGATGTAAGTGAGGATGAGTGGTTGCAAGAATCATTAAGAAAGCTCCCTAGATTCAGTCAATGTGGTGTTCAGGCTAATAATAATGTGGCTAATGTAGTTAGTTCAGGCTAAAAGGAATAGGAATGTGCACAATCTTGTAATCACTGAACATGTTGCTAATAAAGGAAATGCAGTTAGTGAGGATGAGTCTGAGAGTGAATATGGATCAAATAGTGATGATAGTGACTTCATAGTTGATGAAGAGAATTTGATACATGATGTAGATGTAGATATGCAAGATTTTAACAAGAAGTATGCTAATGTAGGATGGATGGGTTTTAAAGAGTCTGTTCAGGAGATGAATGAGGTGTTTCATGCTGAAGAAGATATTGATTTTGAGGATTTTGATAGTGGAACTGACTCATGGAATGAAGGTGGTCGGCGCCAAAAACTTTGATGTGTTTCTAAAGCTTTAAATTTATAATGACTGAAAATATCAATTTTAGTATAGGGAAATACACGGGTAAAAGTATAACCCACGTATGTAGTATAATATTTTTAGGTAAGACCATGTCGTCCACAGGGATTTGAGTAGTGTTTAGATAATCAGAAAAAAAATAAACTTTAACTTGAAAACAACTTTTTGTTTTACCAATGATAATAAAAATGACTACTCAGATAGTTGAAAATAATTTATAAGTATTGGAAATGATTAGACCTCAGAGGTGGAACCTTAATTTATAAAAAGGATTTCTCGTCAGAAAACATTTTCACAAACTAACTTAATTAACTCAAGACTTATATTTAGTTAACTAGACCAAATGTGTCACTCAAATAATCCAGTTACTAGTATATCAAAGCTTATTTGTTTATCAATTTACGAAAGTGGATTTCTTGGCACAAACGATAAAGATCATAGACAAATCTTTAAAACCACATAGATCATATCGGGTCTCTTGACCTATACCAATATGACTATGTAATTAAAGTTGCTAAGCAAAGATGGACAAGATAAGATATAATAGGATTTCAACATAACTTGAGATTAAAAGGATCACGATCATACCAAATGCTTATTCATTATCATAACATCACCAAGTAGTCATGAGAGATTTAGCCTCTCATGGCTAAGGTGTTCATAACAAAAGTAGATTTAACATAGACTTCCATTATTTCAATAAGTAAGTTGATAACTGTCTTTGTTCTTGATCATTAAATCTTTATTCATCAAAGGGAGTAGTGTTTTTGGTGTTTATATGGGTGATGGATAAGAGGATTGGAGTATGTGTGTGTTGGATATGACATATGGAATGAAAGGAATGATTTGAGAGTGAAAATTCGCCCTCTATTTATAGGCTGATTTTGGGTGAAAAGTACGGCGCACACAAAAGTTTATGCGGCGCACTTGGTGATTAAATGCATGAGCATTAAATGTTAATTAAGAAAGTGCGGCATACAAGAGGATATGTGGTATGTGTTTAAATACACATACCTTTGACCATTAAAAATGAACATAAATGACTAAAAACATACCAAAAATACTTTGTATTTGTGTGTTTTGCATTTATATTGTGCAGGAAACGGATATCAATAAAAAAGGACAACACCGAAGCAAAAACGGACAAAATCGAGCACGAGAACGGAAAGAGCGTGAAGCAAAAGTCAAAGTCAAAGTCAACTGATTAATAGCTTTTCAAACTATATATATAATATAATAAAACAAAATATATATAATCTAAAAAAAACTACAATAATCAATAAAACCGAGAAGTAGTATAGAATGTTCCCGGGTCGTTTATCCCCAACGAGGCTGGACTGGAGAATCGATACAGTCGGAAGATTGGAGTTTGAATGAGAGAAATGATTTGAGAGTGTGGAAAGCTAAGTTAAACAATAACAAACAAAAACGATTAAGAAAAACCTAAAAATTATGAAATTAAGCTGAAAAACGAGAGCACGAATCCCGAACAAGGGGTCAAAAACCTAAAATCTTCAAAATTAACCCTACAAAGAAATTTTTACTTCTAAACTACTCTAGGGGACTAATAACGAAGAATGAAAAAGACTAGACTGAAAACGGAGGTCGTTTGACCCAAAAACGAGTCAAGTCAAGTTCCGTACCCGAGACCCGTTCTTTAAAAATCAAAAGTTTGAAAAATTAACCCTACGAAAGTTTTTCTATTTTTCCTACGTAGTATATGACTAAAGAAAATTTTCTAAAAAAGAAAAATATTTTTTTGATAATTTTTATATTTTTTATGAATTTTTAAAACTTATAACGAAATTAAATTATAAAAAATACTAAACTATTTTTAAAAATTCTGAAAAATTTACCTAAAATACTATGCACTAATACTAACCTAAGAAAAATAAGAAACCCAAAATTCGGCTTATGAATAAGCCCGAAATAAGCTGGAAACAGCTTATAGCTTTAAGGGCCAAAAAAGGGGTTAAAACCTAAACCACTTGGGACTCTAACGTAGAAGTCCCAAGGGCACAGCGGTAAGACTTGGTTATAAAAGAGGGGTGTATGAGGGTTGAGACCCGGGTTCGAGTCTTGCTCACCCGGGTTTCCCCTTGTCTCCTCTTTTTTTTTAGGAAAACTTTTTACACAACTTTGATAAGCTCATTGAGCTTATCATTTTTCATAACTGCAAGAATTTGTAAAAGCTTATAAATAAGCTGAAAAAGGCTTTTTATTGGACAGAAACTTAAATTAAGCTTAAGGCAAAAAGAGGCTTTTTCTTGGTGACTTTTTGGACAGTTAAGCTAGAATTTGAACAAATGGGCTAAAAGGGATTGTCTATCCTAATCCTAAATAAGCACTATGAACTAAAATGTAGCAACTAAATAAGCTTGAAAAAGCTAAACTAGACAGAAAGCTTAACTAAGCTTAAAGGCAAATGTTAGCTTTTCTTAACTGTTAACACACAAAAAGCAATGGGAAAGGGCACAATAAGCTATCACAAGCAACAATGAGACTAAGAAGCAAAAAGAAGCTAAAATCAACCACTAATAAGCACCTAATAAGCTAAAAAAAGAAATTAAGCTATTTTCCTACACTATGCTAGAAAAGTTCAAAAGCCTACTTTGAGCTTAACTTTAAGCTACCTATAGGATGACTTAAGGTCTGAAAAGCTAGGGCTTAATAAAGGAGCTTATTGGCTTCTTAGAAAAGCAAAAAGCTTGGGCTGAGGCCCCTTAATAAGCTAGAACAATGGGCTTAAAAATGGTGTCAAGCACCAGGGCAAATAAGCTAAAACAAGGGGGCTTAATCTTGACAGCTCAAAATAAGCTGTCAAATAAGCTTAAAATGAAAAATAATGTGAAAACAGATTGAAAAAGGCTTAAGAAGAGCTTATATCCAAACTTTCATTTGCTAAAAACAATTTAAGACTGCTGATTTTTGTTCTTAAAAAGAGCTTTTTCTTTAAAAAAAAAGAGGACAACCAATACTTGGCAGTTTTGCCTTGAGTACACAATTGACTCAAAGCACTTTTGACAGCTTGTTTAG
>BQNB010136722.1:0-17958 GCA_026074375.1 Tanacetum coccineum
TATCTTGTGCTATTGATCTATGAAGTAACGCCCTCGGATATTCAATATTCCACTGCTACCCAGATTTGGGGGTGTTACATGTGGGCTATTTTAGAACAGAAAAATAAGTGCAAAAGGTGAGAAAATAGTAAGGAAAAGTCCAATATTTATAGGACAAACTGGAGGAGCGTCAGTCTATGGGCGGTCCCCTTAAAATTATGGTTGCCGCCCGTGTATTTAAGGGGGTCGCCCTAGACTAGGGGCTCCCCAGTTTGTCTTTTGTGTAAGGGGAATTTTCTGGAACTTTTCTAGCCGTTTTAGGTCCAAAAATTTGAATTTCAAAATGTTTATTTTGAATAAAAACATTTCTTTTAATTGTAGAAAATGTTTTGTAATGTTTATAAAAATATTTATAATATTTTATAAAAGTGTGAGGTTGAATAAAAACTCTCTTTGATCATAAAATGCATTAAGCATTTCTTTATTCATACCTTGAAGTGATATAAATTTTGAAATGAAAATTTACTACTAATTATTTGTTTACGTTTAATTTTACATTGAACGTTTTTATATTTTGTGATTATCAAAACGTAAAGATGTGAAAAATATTATTAATGTTTTTAGGCATTATATTTTATCAACAAAAAGCTCACCATCAAGATCAAAACACTTATCACAAGATTGACTACTTTGCATTTCCAAATTCACAGAATTACCATAAACAATAGTAGAATTCATAACAGTAAGCAGAAGATCCTGAGACCAACCAACACCCTTTCCAAGCTATGGAGAGGGTATTTATACAATCATATGGCCGGTTGGGCCTTGGCTTCCATGGGATTTGGTTTAACTAGCTTAATAATGTTCCAAAAACTATTTAAGACCTACGAGCTACGTATTTTAGGAGTGACCGAGTCTTTTCCTGATTCCTAACAGATCAGGTTCTCTTCCCGTTAGTGCATGAAATGGTAGACGAGTTTTATAAATTTAAAACTTGGCAATTAATTATTCAAAACATTTTTACTCATCAAGTTTTTGGCGCCGTTGCTGGGGAGCTAAAATTAGTTATAATTTGATATGAGTGAGACCAACGACTCTGGGTCTACTGTCAACGAATATCTGACAAAAATCAGGAACGACAGTAGGCCTGGAATTGTTAAACCATTATTTAAAGAAAACATAATATTTGAATTCTGGGGACAATGCATCGAAGAACTAAAAGAAAACATGTTCTATGGAAAAGAGAACGAAGATCGTCATGAACACATCTCTAACATTACTGAAATTATCGATCTTTTCCATTCGCCAGGAGTTGCCAGGGACTAGGTTATTTTGATGGCTTTTCCATTCACCCTAAAAGGAAAAGCTAAACAATGGATGAAACGGTTATCCGCTGGATCGATCACAACCTAGGAATTCTTCATAAAAGCCTTCCTGGATGAATATGAATATCGTCCTCCTCTTAAAATCATAAAACAAATTGAAGCAATTAGGAATTTTAAACAAGAACCTAATGAACCCTTGCACTGTTCATGGGAAAGATTCACAAAATCCCTCTTTAGTTTCCCTAAACATAAGCTAAACGAGCATAAGAAGTTGCGAATATTTTATCAAGGATTAGACGCTGAGACTAGACGTAAAGTCGATTTCAAGGGCCCCATTCCTAGAATGACACCAACCAAGGGAATGGAAGCTATCAAGGAATTATCCACGCATTCCCTCTCATGGTACAAAGAAGGAAATGTAAAGTCTGAAAACAAGGAGCTTCAAGTTGTTCTCAATCAAATTAATAGTTTTGAGAACAATGTGAACATAATAACTGAAGAAGTTCGAATGGCACAACATAAGTATGAAACCCCAATGGAAGGAAGGATTTCAAATCTAGAAGAAACTTTAAAAAATTCATCAAGGAATCTTAGATAAGGCAGAATGAAAGTGAGAATATAGTCTGGGGAATCAAGAAGACTTATGACTAAACCTTTAAAATGCAAGCGTCTTCTATTAAGAAAATAGAATATCACTTAGGAAAAATCGCTAAAATAATACAAGATAGGGAGGCAGAAAGTCTTCCAAGCTCTACTGAAACAAATCTGAGGGGGTTGGCATACGCTATAACCACCAGGAGTGGACTAAAATACAAAACCCCCAAGAATCCTCTTGAAAATATAATAAATCCACAAGACAAGCCTGCAACAAAAGAAACAACAACCAAGAATGTTGAAGAGGTACGTGATAATCATAGAAAGTCTGTGGAATCTTACGACCAATCTATCCCATTCCCTGGACGACTAAAAAAGGAAAAGGAAAAAGAACAATTCAGAAAGTTCTTTGAGATCCTTCAGCAACTTAGCATATACATTCCTTTTTTGAGGCTTTAGAGCAAATGCCAAAATATGCTAAATTCATGAAAGATCTCCTTGCCAGAAAAGGAAAGACGGAAGAAACATCTAAAATAACTTTAAACGAAAGATGTTCTACAGTTCTTTTAAACATAATCCCGTTTAAAGAAAAAGATCCTAGAAGTTTCACTATCCCATGTGTCATAGGGAAAATGGGCATTGACAAAGCTCTCACTGACCTCTGGGCCATCATTAGTCTTTTGTCATACTCTATGTATGCAAGATTGGATCTTGGTGAATTAAAACCTACCCGCATGTGTATCGAGTTAGCAAATAAATCAACCCAATATCCAAGGGGAATTGCTGAGAATGTCATATTCAAAATTGACAAGTTTATTTTTCCTGTTGATTTTGTAGTGCTCATACAGAAGAAGATCACAAGATTCCTATAATTCTTGTAAGACCATTCTTGGCTACTGCTCATGCAATGATTAATGTATTCAATAAAAAAATATCTTTTGAAGTTAGAAACGAGACAATTAAATTTGACATTGAAAAATCAATGAAATTTTCCACACCAGAAGATGAAAATTGTCTCTCTATCAATATGGTTAATGAAGTTGTTCTAGACCATGTTCAGGAAATTCTCCCTTCAAGCCCGCTTGATTCATTCTTATTCGAACCAATCATAAATTACCAACAAAGAAGTAATACCATCTTACGGGAAGAAGAGGATGATGACTTAGACGATTAAAATAAATCAGGGTCATCCTTCGACCATAACAATTGGCAGCCAAATGATTTCATCAGACCAACTTTATTTGCCACCAACACGAGTGAAGCAGAGACACAGCTTCCCAAACTTAAGGAACTTCTGTCTCATTTGGAATACGCCTTCTTGAACAATAATTAAGAATTCCCAGTTATCATCTCCTCTCTATTAAACCCTCAAGAAAAAGAGTCACTTTTGAAGGTTTTAACAAAACAAAAGGTTGCGTTGGCTTGGAAAGTTTTTGATATCAAAGGCATCAGCCCATAATTTTTCACTCACAAAATTCTGATGGAAGATAACTTCAAACCAGTGGTGCAACCCCAATGAAGACTTAATCCTAAAGTTCAAGATGTGGTAAAAACTGAGATAGTCAAACTACTCGATAGCGGACTAATTTACGCCATTTCAGATAGTCCATGGGTTAGCCCCATACATGTAGTACCCAAAAAAGGGGGAATAACCATAATAACAAACAAAAATAACGAACTTGTCCCAACAAGAACAGTCACTGAATGGAGGGTATGCATTATTTATAGAAACTCAATGACGCAACTAGGAAAAAATCATTTTCCATTACCATCTATCGATCAAATGTTAGAAAGATTATTAGGAAACGAGTATTACTGCTTCTTGGATGGATTCTCTAGATAGTTTCAAATCCCTCTAGCGCTAGACGATAGGAGAAAACTACTTTCACGTGCCCATATGGAACATCTGCATATAGACGAATGCTCTTCGGGCTATACAATGCTCCAACTACATTTCAAAGATGTATGACGACAATCTTTTACAATATATGCAAAGAATTTATGGAACTCATTTGGTTCTTGCCTAACTAATTTATTAAAAATGTTAGCTAGGTGTGAAGAAACAAATTTAGTATTAAATTGGGAAAAATGCCATTTTATGGTAAAAGAAGGAATCGTCTTAGGTCATAAGATATCTAAATCTGGCATTGAGGTAGACAGAGCAAATATTGACGTTATTACCAAACTCCCTTACCCGACCAACCTAAAGGGAGTTAAAAGCTTCTTAGGGCATGCAGGATTCTATCAGAGATTCATTAAAGATTTCTCCAAAATTGCTCGACCTATGACTCAATTGTTAATGAAGGATGCTAAATTTATCTTTTCAAATGAATGCATGCAAGCCTTAAACATCCTTAAAAATAAATTAACATATGCACCTATAATTGTTGCTCCTGACTGGAACCTTGATTTCGAATTAATGTGTGATGCAAGTGATTATGCTGTAGGAGCAGTTTTGGGTCAACGGATCGATAAATTTTTTTGCCCAATCTACTACGCCAGTAAGACTATGAATGACGCTCAAGAGCATTACACTACTACTGAAAAAGAGCTTCTGGCAGTAGTCTATGCCTTTGATAAATTCTGATCCTACTTAATTATGTCTAAAACTGTCGTCTATACCGATCATTCTACTTTATAATATGTGTTTAGCAAACAGGATGCAAAGCCGAGGCTCATAAGATGGGCTTTGTTACTCCAAGAATTTACTATCGAGATTAAGGATAAAAAAGGACTGAAAACTTGGCTGCCGATCACTTGTCGAGATTAGAAATCCAAAACTGGAAAAATTAAACGAGGAAGCAATACGGGACTCCTTCCCCGATGAACATCTTATGGCAGTCCACATAAGGGAAACAGCAAATGACCCTTGGTATGCAGACTACGCTAATTTCTTAGTATCAAAGATTATGCCACACGATTTGACGTATCATTTAAGAAAGAAATTCTTATCAGACATTAAACATTACATATGGGACGATCCGTACCTATTCAAATCATGTCCTGACAGAATCATAAGGAGATGCGTGTTTGGTAAGGAACTGCAGGCAATTCTAGAACATTGTCATATGGGACCAGCTGGAGGACATTATGAAGCCGACATTACTGCCAGTAAAATATTTGAGTCGGGATTTCATTAGCCAACTATTTTTAAGGATGCTGCAAGGTATGTTCACAACTGCGATGCATGTTAGAGGACCGGTAACATATCCTCTTGTAATCAAATACCCTTAACCAACATTCTCGCTAGCGAGGTCTTCGATATTTAGGGTATTGACTTCATGGGACCCTTTCCTTAATCATGAAATAACAAATACATCCTCATAGCCGTTGATTATGTTTCAAAATGGGTTAAGGCTGAAGCATTACCAACTAACGACGCTCGTGTGGTAGTTAAATTCCTTCAAAAATCATTTTCAAGATTCGGGGTCCTAAAAGCACTATAAGTGATCGAGGGACACATTTCTGCAACTCTCTTCTTGAGAAGACATTGAAGAAATATGGTGTAACCCATAGGCTTGCTACCCCTTATTATCCTTAAACAAGCGGCCAAACCAAAAACACTAACCGTGCAATTAAACGCATCTTGGAGAGGACTGTAAATAGAAATAGAAAGGAATGGGCGGATAAACTTGATGATACACTCAAGGCATTCAGGACCGCTTATAAGTCACCTATTGGAAGTACTCCATTCAAAATTTTGTATGGAAAAGCATGCCACCTTCCGATTGAGATGGAACATAAAGCATATTCGGCTTTGAAAAACGTAAATCTCGATTTAGATACCGCATGAAAACATAGGTACCTACAATTGAACAAATTAGTAAAGTTAAGAAATGAGGCCTATGAACATTCCCGAGAATACAAATAAAGAACAAAACGATGGCATGATGCAAAAATTATAGATAAAGAGTTTCATGAAGGAGAAGAAGTTCTAGTTTTTAATTCAAAGTTAAAACTCTTCCCTACAAAATTAAAAACAAGATGGTATGGGCCTTACACCATTAACAGAGTATTTCTATATGGAACGGTGGAGGTGCATGCTAGGAATGGAGTTAATTTTAAGGTTAATGGGCATTGACTAAAGAAATACTACGGGGGAGATATTAATACTGTAAGAGAAACTCTTTACTTCGCCAAGACGTAGAGCGTCTTGAGTCTAACATAAAGACTCAATAATAAACAAAAGTGCTTCTCAGGATACAACCCGTCTTTTATTTTCTGCATTTTAGGTGGTTTGTTGGTTTCTCACTTGATTTTGTAGGTTCTCACAGCAAGGAATGGGAATTCAAGGTCTCCTTGACTCGTTGTCATGTGGTAAATAAGTTCATGTGTAGGCCTAACCACCTTGGTTACACCGTAACATATGTATTTATGGCGTAATCTCCTATCTGAGTTACGCCCTAACCTTTCTTAATTCAAATTTTCAAATTTAACAACCACATGATTACGGTGTAACCAAACCCATGATTACATCGTAACCCCTTTCTAAAAAACTGAAAATAGTTTGAAACTTTTTCAAAACCTTGTATAATTGAATGAACTTTATGGGTATGTTCTCTGAAATCCCTCACGAGACTTCACTCGTCCACTCGGGCCACCAAGTGGTTTAAAAGGCTTGTTGCATATGCTAAATGCAACTGTGATTCCTACAAATGTGAGTTAGTTTGTCCTATATAATTTCGTTTTGAATGGTTGATGCTTTTAAGTTTATTTAGTGATTTTAGGGGATTCAAGATTGCTCATGATACAAGGATCAAAAGTTTGTCTCTTGCGATTATAACTTGAATTAAAAAAGCAATGGTCAGGGGAATCTCTTGTTCTAATTCTACTCTTATTCTTTAGTTTTCATTTCCTTAATTGTACAATATGGACATTGTACAAATCAAGTGGGGGAATGGGAGTAGAATTACCACTTGACCTATATTTGCCTTTGATTTTCTAGTTTAATTTGAAATTTTGAGCCAATTTTAAAAAAAATTGACATGTTTTTCTTACTGAACTAGAATTAATCTTTGCCGAGCATAATATAACCCTTTATTTCAATTGGTGAGGTTAAGCCTATTATTTCATTTCATCTATAATACATAAATCCACTAAAAATATGAGTGTGCCGGTAGTATTTTAGACTTTAGAACTTGGCCTATACATCTTTACGAGACCTAATTGATTAGTTGGAATAGACAGTTCGAGAAGGCAACACCTTAGGAATTTCCCCAAACAACCTATATATGTGTGTGTTTATCGACTTGTTACTCTGAGTTGTCGACCTCCCGTGTGAAAATCCCTATTTGCACTCAGTTTTAGTGCAAGATACCCCTAGATCACCTTGTTAAGACAATCCGTGTTTAAAACCCTTTTTGTATCGTTACGCCCTTTCGCATTAGCCAACCCTGTAGAATAAAATTTTCTTTGTGTTGAAATACCTAGCTGCTTAAGTCCACATCACCATTGGTTCAAGGAGAAAATAGGTTTACGGAAAATTCTTTAGCCTTCACTTTCATGTGAAGACCTAATCATTAATTATCTGTACATGACCCCATATTTTCATCACTTTCGATATTGTTCATGCTCAAGTGGTGGGATATAAAATATGTATCATAGCTGTAAAACAATGGGTACATAATTAAAGATATCAACCTCTGTAAGTCTACTATATAATATGAATACATATATATATAATATATATATTAGTCATCATACTTAACTGAGTCGTAAACACTACTAAAAAATATCTATATAGTAGCTATATGAATTAGATATAGATATCTCTATAGTGATATATATAAACCCAATACATACTATATATATATATATATATAATATGTGTGTGTGTGTTTAAGTGGTTTACTGTTATAAAACACCAACAATTGTAAAAAAATATGGTAAAAAAGATGTAAAGATGGTGCAACTATAAGCCATCTATGTGCTAAAAAGATATAAAGGTGGTGCAACTAAAAGCCACCTGTATAATTCTGAAGAATGGAGCTAGTAGCCCATTATTAAAGATCAAATTTTTAGACTTAAATACTTGGGCTTATGGATGGATGGTAGCCAGTTCTGAAGACCTTAGACTATTAGAGACTATTTGTTTTGTGTATTTTATTTAACACCAATTAATGTGTATCCCATGTCTTATCCTTCCCTATATCATTCTGCATCCTAACCCTTGGTTTTGCTCGCACGAGGGATTTGAATGCAATCATGTATGTCTATTCCATCATTATGGATGTGTATATGTGATTTTGTCGCCCTTGTTGGTGTAACGCTTTTGGTAAAGATTACAAGAAGATTCACCCTGTTTAAACCCGTGGCTCACCTCTGTTGCCTTTAATAGTGTTTAGACACTAATTCTAGCTGGTGGAGATTTGTGTACCTTTAATTCCTATGATAGAATACATGCTATGACAGTGCAATTGAGTGATCACCCTAAAAAATGAAACACTTAGACTAGATTGAGAGTTGAGTGATTTTTTATCCCTATTTTTGTGAGGTGTTCGACTTTGATGTTTCTAGCATAAGTAAATTATAAATTCATTTCTCTGAGTTAAAATTAGGGAAATCATTTTATAAATTATTCTAACGGTTCTACTTGAGGGCAAGTAGAAGTCAAATGGGGGGATATTTGATAACATAAAATAATTAATACTTTTTAGTATCAAATTCCCTATGAAAATGCTTGTGATTGTGTTATAAATACCTGGAAATGTTACCTAATCGCTTATATTTAGTTTTTAGGGAAGACTCGAGCATTTGAGCAAGAAACACGAGATTTGGACGTGGAATTCAAGCAATTTAAGGCGTTCAAGGCTTTTACGACATAACCTCCCCGCAGAAGTTACGCCGTAATCAAGATTAACGAAAAAATGACTCAGCATCAGTTGGTATGGCGTAACCTCACCATCACCTTTATGCTGTAACATATAATTTGAAGAAAGACTGAGTATCTGAGTCAGGATTACAACATAACCTTGGCTATACGGTTACGCCGTAACATTAATTAATCATGGAGAATAGGAAACCACATCAGCATTGTTACGGCGTAATGTGTTCATAACTGTTACGCCGTAACACCTTGGATACTTATAAATAGAGCCCTCACTCGGCTTATTCAGCATCACTCACCTCCTCCCATCACAACACAGTATCAGGGGGTGAACCAAGCCTCCAAGACCCAAAGCATTCAACCAGAAGTTCAAGGGAGAAGTCACTTAATCTATTCTTTTATTTAATCATTCCAAAACACTTACTATAAGAATAATGATGATTCAATCCATGATTCTTTCATTCATTCTTGCTTTACTATTACCATGAGTGGCTAAGCACTCCTAGTACTGGCCTAGCCATGTATTTACTATTGGTATGATTGATGTTTCCTGTTTAATTATGGTTTTATTGGATTCCCTTATAGCCTTTCATTGATCCCTGGGTTTTGGTAGTTTAGAGGGTGGCTTAGATCTTGTTAGGCCTGTTATTTGACTTACCAGTTGAACCTAGGATTAGCGGGGTACTAGGGTAGATTGGAACATGTCCCTAGTGTAGGAATTAATCATATTACCGCCTTTGTCACATTAAACACTTAAAAAGCACAGGAACTCTTTTAGAGAGGATTAATAATCTATACATGTTATAGAATTTTTCTTAAGGATAGTTGGGGATTAACCACTACAAACTTGGATGCCCTGCCCGTGTGATCTTAGGAGAATTGGGATCGCAGAATAAGTATAGGACAGACCTCAAATGCCAATTCAAGTCTGCTGATATTAGAACCACTAATGAAACTTGTAATAGAACATTGCACAGGAAAACGTAATCATAAAAGTAGTAATGAAAGGGTTAGGCTAGCACGCTTTCCTCCCTGATTACTTCTATCAATTTACTTTTCTGCATTTACTTTCCTGTAGTTTAAAAAACAATCTTATAACCATTTTTCTAAACATGACAAAATCAAATTAGAACTAGTAACCTTAGCTCTTGGGACGTCGTCGGATTTACTAACTACCGCACTACATACGACCGGGTTCTCTGGCCGTTAGTGCGTGTAACGGTAGACGAGTTTTATAAATTTAAAACATGGCAATTAATCATTCAAAACAATTTTATGCATCACCCTCGGGTAGAATTTTCAACACTGTTGGTCTTAGGCGTGTTCCAACTAGAAAGATATTCGCCTGTAGCACAACCAAGGTTGACTATGAACCCCCAAATGGTTCAAATGAAGATATCACTAACCTATATGAATGTGAACAAACTCTTAATGTCAACGCATGTACTCTTAACTTAAGTGCAGGTACATCTTTAAATCCTAAAATGGAAAGACTCAGAGTTTGTTTGCTGAAAAAAAGTGATATATTAGAAACTAAGGGTTCAAGGAATTTATATATGATGAACAAGAACAATGGCGTCTGCAGACGACACTTTAGGCCCCGCTCCTCAAAGAAAAGAAAAGTGTACGCTTCAGTGCGCTTTATCTTCAAAAGAAGAGAAATCTTCTTGTTTTCAACCATTTTCATCAACAATTTTCATATTTTCTCATGGTCGATCAGTCATCAAGTGGATTAACATACATTAGCTTGTATTTTAATTCACTTGTTCAATCAAAAATGGCAATCACATATGCAATTTTTGAAGGGGATGATAGTGAATAAAATGTGATCAATACGGTTTAACTTGGTCTCTTAATATGTATCAAATGGTCATAAAGCTTCTAAACAATTTAGTTCAGGACCCGAGTCTCAACTAATGACTCCTGAAACACTCAGTTCAGGACTCGTGCCAAACCATCCTCTTCCAACATCTTATGTACCACCAACTAAAAAGGACTAGGATACGTTGTTTCAGCCAATGTTTGATGAGTACTTAAATCCTCCACCTAGTGTTGCTTCTCTAGTTCCTGCAGTTGTTGCTCTAGTTCCTGCTGATTCAACCGGTTTACCTTCCTCAAGTCTAGTTGATCAAGATGCACAATCTCCAAGTAAATCACAAACCCCTCATGTCACACCCCGCCAAGGCAGAAACGCGAGGCGTAACACGATAGGCATCATCACAACACATTGATGTCAACAATAGAGAATAACTAGAATGCATTTAGATTAAAAACCAAAGTGTTATGAGACACCTAACACAAGAGGGGTCATGTATTGAGGTTAATCGCAACACTACAATACATAGCGAAAATAAATCCCAACAATAACAACATCAATATTCAAAATATCTAAAATATATAAGTATGCAATAAAACTCTAGCAGGAAAGACTCCACATGCAGGATCCTAAGGTCTCTCTAGCCACGCATCTTAACTTCCTTAACTTCGCTAGGCTCACCTAAAAATGATACTTTAAAACGTCAACATAAAGTTGGTGAGATTCAAGGTTTAACACGAATATTAACTCTTGCTGCGAATCATAAACATTAGGACATACAAGAATATTATACATAAATGCAAGCAATTAAATCATCACACAATCGATTACAAATTTAGGCTTAGATTAGCACTGGTACTACAAGCAACCAAGCTCACCCAGAATGTAACACATAACATGGGGTAGGCGTAACCCTTTAATCCATCATGGGTAGGCGTACCCCTCCGATCCATCATGGGTAGGCGTACCCCTCCGATCCAACAATGCATACACATAAGCCATATAATATCAAGTAATGTCTAAAAACAAGAAAATAATTATTCGCAACAATTAAAACATTTCAAAACCATTTAGTATCATTTTCACCCTAAGAAAACATAGAAAAAGGGGCTATGAATACTCACCTCACGCTTCACAAATGTGTACAAAAGTCCGGCTAAAATCTACATAACAAATTTAACGGGTTACTCACGATTAAGGCTTTACGGCCCTAAATCATGTAACCTTCAAATTGATGGATACTAATGTCTATCATACACTTATATATACCCCACTATGCAACCCATACTTTATTTGAACCCGAAACTCTTTTAATCCCTATATTCAATTTCCCAAATTATGACAGAATTTTGTAGTCATTTCACGACCACTAATAAAATACTAAACGACCTAATTTGACTTCCATATTGCATTCACAACATCATCAATGAGTTGTGTAACTACTGTAATTTTTAGAAAAAATAATAATAAGTCTAACTATATTTTAAAATTCCAACTTCACAAAGTGTCTAGATTCGGATCTGATCTGCACACCATAAAGTTTGACTTGATCAGACCCACTTAGACCCTTGGGAAAAATACACAAAAATTCTAAAAAATCCTAGACATCATAAAATTACTATAGTAGCAACCCTATCAATTAAAAAGACGTTTTGGTATGATTCTTGACTTCACAAACACAATACAAAAATCTGCCTCAAAAACTCATATTTGATTACGAATCTTGTAAAATTATTTTGACTGACTTTTACTCACTTTTATTCATGAAACCAAATGGGTTGAAAAGTCTCTGTAAATAATTTTAGGCTCAAGAAAATCAATAAAAGCTATTTGTATGACCGAGTTATGACTCTCGCAAGATGACTAAAAATTCTGCCCAGATTTCAATTTCGAATTTACAATAATTAAACCTAATCAAACATACCCAAACCCTAATTATTATCCCCAAATCAATATTAAATGATCATATCTTCATAATTACAAAACTTTTACCAAACCCTAATCCATCAATTCAGTTATTACATAAAAATAACATAGTTAGATTACATGAATGATTAAGAATACAGAAATTAAATCTTAACAAGATTTTTAAAGAAGATGGCAAACCTTGTTCTTGAAAGCTAAAAAACATGGTGGCTAGGGTTTGGAGAGAGTTATGGGTCGACACAAGAGAAGGGAGGAAAAAAATACAGGTTTTATTTTTATAAAATAGGAATTTGATTTGTTGTAGGATAAGTATGGAAGTTTTTATAAAAATATATATCTTTCCTTTCTTTTTTTTCTCCTTGAACCGATCCTACACATACACATATTATTTTTTTATATTTTTTTATAAAACTTTATATTATGTATTTAGTTAATGTTTGTATTTAATATAAAGTCTATTTACACCTTTATATTAATTTACTTACACTTTTAAGAAAATAAAATACTTACTAAACACTAAATATAAATCATTTATTTCACTTATTATTTTCCCAAATATTATTATTATACACTAACTTAATAAATTATCATTTCTCAACTCACTAGTTGGAGAACTAGTTTGGAGAACTAGTTGGAGAACTAGTTTAGATAGTTCCTCAAAAGCTATAATCGCCAAACGCACTAACATTCCAAAATCATCACATACAAAATGAAATGACAAAATCAATTATTTTTACCATTCACAAACCCATATAATAACACATATACCAAATCACATATATCACCAAATCGACTTACGCACATAAATTAAAATACATAAAGCTAGGCAAGTTATCTCTAACAGTTAAACTAACCTCGTTAAATCACGGTTGTCACAGTCTCCCCTTCTTAGGGAAATTTTGTCCCGAAATTTAACTAGCACTTTCAACAACACGATCAGCAAACAAATTCGGATACTTAGCCTTCATAAGATCCTCACGTTCCCAAGTATACTCAGGTCCACGCTTAGAATTCTAACGAACCTTGACGATTGGAATCCTACTACGTTTCAACTTCTTAACTTCACGATCCATAATTACTACAGGTTCTTCAATAAAACGAAGCATTTTGTCTACCTTAATCTCTTCCAATGGCACATGCAGACTTGCATCCATCAAAAACTTCTTCAAATTTGACACATGAAATGTATCGTGCACACTACTCAACTCCTGGGGCAATCTTAAACGATAAGCTACCGGACCTATTGTTTTAAGAATCTTAAACGGTCCTACATATCTAGGAGCCAATTTACCTTTCCTTTCGAAACGTACCGCACCGTTCTAAGGAAACACTTTTAGTAACACTTGATCACTAAATTCGAATTCCAATGGCTTACGCCTATTGTCAACATAGCTCGTTTGACGATCTCTAGCTGCTTTGAGTCTCTCCTTAATTAATGCCACTTTGTCGGTAGTTTCATGCACCATTTCTGGACCAATCAATCAATTCTCTCTGACTTTAGCCCAAAGGACAGGTGACCTACACTTCCTTCCATACAACGCTTCAAATGGAGCACACTGAATACTCGAATGATGAGTATCCCAACTGCCACCAAAATCGATTACACACGCTCTCAAAATGTATTCTAACGTCTGAATAGGACGCTCACTTTGTCCATCTATTTGAGGATGATAGGCCGTACTCACATCTAATCGCGTTCCTAATATTTTATGTAATGTTTGCCAGAATCGCTATGTAAATCGTCCATCCCGATCGAAGATAATCGACATAGGCACTCCATGCCTCGCTACTATCTCATTGATGTAGAGTCTCGACAATCTCTCCATACTATAGTCTTCACGTATAGCCAGAAAATGAGTTGACTTGGTTAATCTGTCGACTATTCCCAAAATCCTATTGTACCCACCACTCGACCTCGGCAACATAGTGATAAAATCTGTGGTGATTTTATCCCATTTCCACTTAGGTATCTCTGGCTGTTGTAGCAAACCCGATGGTCTCTGATGTTTAGCCTTCACTTTTGAGCAAGTCAAACACTTACTAACATATGTAGCTATATCCTTCTTCATACCAGACCACCAATACATGTCTCGCAAATCATAATACATCTTATCCGCTCCCGAATGAATAGAGTATCTTGTAGCATGATCCTCATCCATAATTATGGTCCTTACATCACCTATCAAAGGAATCCATATTTTATCCATAAAGTATAACCCTCCATCTTCCTTCTTTTGCATTTGTTGATCCAAGCCACGCACCATTTTTGCTGACACGTTCTCTTCCTTGGTCGCCTCATCTTGAGCAGCCAACAACTTTTCCCGAATGCTAGACTGAATAGTCATGGAAATTGCTCAAACTCATCTCGGTTTCACTCTTTCCTTCCTTCTCAACGCCTCAATTCAATCCATCTCGGTTTCACTCTTTCCTGGATGGTAGCGAATATCACAATTCATGGTCACTAAACAATTCAATCCATCTTCTTTGGCGCATATTTAACTCCTTCTTGTCAAATATGTGTTGAAGATTCTTATGATCCGTGTAGATAACATCGTGCAAGTAATGCCTCCAGGTCTTAAGAGCAAAAACCACCGCACCCAACTCCAAATCGTGTGTAGTATAGTTCTGCTCATGAATCTTTAATTGACGCGATGCATACGTAATCACCTTACCTCTTTGCATGAGCACACTTCCCAATCCTTGATTTGACGCATCATAATAACTACGAAGTCTTCTTATCCGCAGTCAATGACAATATTGGTGCATTATACAAATTATCCTTCAAAGTTTAAAAAACTTCCCCTTGTTCTACACCCCACTCATACTTCTGATTCTTCTATGTTTGTAAAGTGAGGGGTTTAGCAATCTTGGAAAAATTCACGATAAAACGTCGATAGTAACCTGCCAATCACAAAAATGACTGTATCTCTGATGGTGTCTTAGGAGCTCTTCAATTCTTCACTGCTTCAATCTTGCTAGGGTCCACGTAAATACCATTGCTATTAACCACGTGCCCAAGGAAATGTACTTCTTGTAGCCAAAACTCACACTTAGAAAACTTGGCAAATAACTTCTCCTTCTTCATCAGCTCCAAAACTAACTTCAATTAAACTTCGTGATCCTCCTTAGGCTTCGAGTAGATCAAAATGTCATCAATGAACATAATGACGAGCTTATCTAGATACGGCTTACACACCGGTTCATTAAGTCCATGAAAACCGCTGGTGCATTGGTCAACCCGAAAGGCATAACCGTAACTCAAAGTGTCCATACCGCGTCCTAAATGTGGTCTTCAGAATATCTTCTTCATGCACTCTTAGCTAATGATAACCAGAACAAAGATCTATCTTAGAGAAATAACGTGAACCTTCTAACTAGTCGAACAAGTCGTCGATCGTGGGAAGAGGATAATGGTCCTTAATGGTCAACTTATTTAATTCCTAATAGTTTTTGTACATTCGGAACGAGCCATCTTTCTTCTCGACAAGCAACACGGGTGCTCCCCACAGAGAGTGACTTGATCGAATAAAACGTATATCGAACGAATCCAAAGGGTTACAAGTTATCTAATAAGGTAGCAAAAGAATATCGAAACAAAGGCTAGGAAACATATAAGGGATTTCACAGGTGCAAATAAATACGAATCAATACCATGGGAATCCTTCAAAATGAAAGGTAGAATATCTTTAACAATAGGGAACGCAAACAAAAAAAAATCAACAAAACGCACAATGACAAAAGAATCACATATCGAATTAACGATACGTATCAAGATCGATAAATGAGAAAAGTAGAATTCTTATTCCAGTAATCAATTTTATCCGAAAGAACCAACTAAACACGTTTTTTTATATAAATATTTCAAGATAATAAAATCACATTAAATATATACATAAATCAATCATTTTAAATAAAGAAATCACTTTAAATATAATTTCGTAAGACTTATTTTAAACTTAGTTTTCATAAAAATAAAGAGACATTCATATAAACGTGGTATCACCACATATTCATAAAATGCTTTTTTTAAATAGTTTTCCCAAAGCCTTATCAAAATATAGTTCAAAGGATTTTCACAGATCGTCATCAATATAAAATATGCAACTCAAACAAAGAGCATAGTAATACCAAAAGGGATTGCAAAATACCGTAAGGTATCTAACGCAAATCTATGATCTGAAGGCAAAAACGAGTACAAGGAACCATATAGTCAGAATAACAACTAAACGAACACGTACAAGAGAAACTCTTGCAAGACATTATGAACCAAATGAAGAACGTAAGGTCTTATCCATAATAACGATCAAAAGAGCAAACATAGAAAACATCTATACTAATACGTCGCAAACGTGTTACGAAAACCAAAGGATATATAAAGAAGGGAGTAAATACATGCACTAACATATTACAAGCAAATAGTGCTTAAAAGGTAAAAATCTAATATTTATATGAGTAATCAATGTAAGGAAGAACCAATGAAACGTACCAATTGCCAAAAGTAGCAGATCCGATCAACCAATACATATCAAGTCGCTAAATGGGAAAGATAGAACATCCGTACTACCAGATACAAAAAAAGAATGCTACAATGAGAGTTAGGTATCCGAACGAATAATCAAGCAAACGAGTAACCTCAATAATTGTAATAGTAGTAATAACAGGTATCCGGGGTATCCGCAAATGTTAGATAGAAGGGAAATTTACTATGTACGCAACTGAGCCTAACATAATCGCTCATTAGGTTAAGAGAAAAATTCCCTAACCATACAACCATCCTTATTCAGATTGCACACATCACCACATCTTACACTACTATCTATCAAAATAAACATAATCGCTCAATGATACACACCTATACTACATAGCAAATCTTACACGACCCCAATATAATACTAACACAATGATCCACCAAAACAATATTTATTTATATAAAGATAAAATCAAAAATGAAAGCCTCATAGTGCCTCATAATACAAAATACCAAAAAGAAATCATCGATAATAGCAATGTGTCAAGGTAGAAGACAAAATTAACTTATGCTAGGCCTCGCTTGGGTTTGACTTCGCTTTTGAAAGAGTCACCCGACTCCATGGGTCCAGGACTACTACGAGCATCCGACAGGAGATCTGAGTCGGCCTCCTCCTCCGAAACCTCTAACTACGCTTCCTCTTTTGGTTCCTCGAGAGGCTCCTACTCAATTGGCTCCTCTTCTGAATCTTCTCATATCGAGTAGCCCGTAGGTCAAAATAAAACTCAGAGAAAAGCAAGAAAACAAAATGCTTAGATAGCTAAACACATAGATCCTATTATACAGTTATATGAAGGACTCCTAGGTTATAGTCTAGGTCAAACCACCTACTGCACTATAACCAATGTGTTAGAATCAAAGAATCTCGATCTGGTGGTCTTGGTAGTTCAAATATGGAAGTAGTCATCATTAGAGAGAGAAAGTTAGAGAGAGATGGATGGAGAGAGTATATGAAAAACACACT
>BQNB010136723.1:0-17958 GCA_026074375.1 Tanacetum coccineum
AATGGGATTACTCACAATTTTTCCGCTTCTCGTACTCCACTATCAAATGAGGTAGTAGAAAGAAAGAATCGTATTCTACAAGAAATGAGTAGGATTATGTTAAATGAACTAGTCGTTCCATAAAAATTTGGTGTAACGCGGTCGATACATCAACCTATATAATTAATAGAATTTCAATTAGACGTATTCTAGGAAAAACCCCATACGAATTATTAAAATGTAGAAAACCTAACCTCAACTATTTCAAAGTATTTGGAAGCAAATGCTTCATTCTTAATACAAAATATTATCTCACCAAGTTTGACCCAAAGTCGTACGAAGGTGTCTTCCTAGGATATTCGCAAAATAGTAAAGCTTATATAATTCTCAACAAACAAACAATGAAAGTCGAAGAATCCTTAAATGTGACATTCGATGAAACTCCTCCCCCGCCTAAAACATCACCTTTGGAGGATGATGATTTAGTCGAAGAAGAAGCTATTGAGGTTAATAAAACAAGACCCTTAGGCAATGATGTCGAAGATAAATCTTTAGAAAGTAATGAAATCATAAATATTAAAGAATCTAAGAGTCATCCACTAGAAAATGTTATTGGTAACCTAAATCAAAGAACTCTTAGATCACAAGCTCAAGACAAAAGTAATTTCTTTTGTTTCCTTTCAACCATAGAACCTAAAAATATAAATGAAGCTTTAAAAGATGAAAGTTGGGTAGTTGCTATGCAAGAAGAATTAAACCAATTTGTAGCAAACGATGTTTGGGAATTAGTCCCAAATCCTAAGAATATGACTATTATTGGAACCAAATGGGTATATAGAAACAAGCTTGATGAAAATGGTGTCGTGTCTAGAAATAAAGCTAGGCTAGTCGCCCAAGGTTATAATCAACAAGAAGGAATTGATTATGACAAAACTTATGCACCCATAGCTAGATTAGAATATATGAGAATTTTATTAGCTTATGCATGCGCGCTAGATTTCAAACTATTTTAAATGGATGTGAAGATTGCATTCCTTAATGGTTTTATTAATGAGGAGGTTTATGCGACAAAACCTCCAAGTTTTATTGACTTTGCAAAACCTAATCATGTTTATAAACTCAAGAAAGCACTATATGGACTCAAACAAGCTCCTAAAGCTTGGCACGATAGGTTAAAATCCGTTCTCATTAAACATGACTATATTATGGGAATGGTAGATAAGACACTCTTTACTAAAAAGAAAAATTCTAACCTCATAATTGTTCAAATATATGTCAACGACATCATATTCGGCTCAACTTGTCAAGAATTGTGTGATGATTTTGCCAAGATCATGCATGATGAGTTTGAAATGAGTATGATGGGCGAACTAAACTTTTTCTTAGGATTACAAATAAAATAATGAGAAGATGGTATATTTTTCAATTAATCAAAATATATAAAAGAAATGCTTAAGAAATTTGGATTAGAAGATTCGAAGCCGATGAAAACTCCTATGTCTACGGAAACGAAACTCAAGAAAGACAAAGAAGGTAAGTTAGTGGATAGTACCAGATATAGTGGTATGATAGGTAGTTTATTATACTTAACGGCAAGTAGGCATGATATCATGTTTAGTGTTTGCCTTTGTGCACGCTTCCAAGAGGATCCCAAAACCTCTCATCTTGAAGCGGTTAAACGTATCTTCTGATACATTAAAGGCACTATGCACTTAAGTTGTTCATTCTAAAATAATTTTCCTTTTCCTATTTTCTCTCATCTCTCTCTCTCTCTATTCTTTCTCTCTCTACAAAACAACTCACTCTCTTTCTCTTTTCTAGATCAAATTCGTGTATGATATATATGTTATGAAGTGATTACGGGATCCTACAATTGGCATCAGAGCTACGTGTGGATTCGTGGTTGATTCGTGTGGTTAAAAGAGATCAAATTCGTCCTTATTCTTGAAGAAAATAAGCCCACGGCTCATAGCTTATTTTGGGCTTATTAGTTGGTTAATCTTGGTGTTTTTCTTGTTCTACATGCTAAGGAAGTAGTATTGGTGCTATTACAAGTGATAAACAAAGCTCAAGTTCGATTTCAAAGTTTAAAGGTTCGAATTTTTTTTAGTGTTCTAAGTGGAGGGTTGCCTTATTTAGGAAGATCCTCAAAGATATACGAGTAAATGTGTGGTTTAACTTAATAAGCCATCTTAGTACTACTTGGTTCTAGCTTGGATCGTGGTTTAAAAGCTCATTTGAAGAAATTTTGTAAAATTTGTCCTTGGTGATCTCATCATGAGCGAGCTTGGTGATGTATGGGGACCACACGCATCAATCGAATTATGGAAGATAGTCAAAGGCAGTTTTGTTGACCGCCTATGTGGCGAGTTGACTTTAATAATAAGAAAAAATTCGTGGCGGTTTGTTCAAATTGGTGGCGAGTTGCTTGTTTATTGGTGGCGAGTTGACAGGTCAAGGCGGTTTGATTATTATATTGAGCAAAATGAAATGTTACCATGCCCATTTTTAAAGACCACGACGAGTTGCTTATTTTATTCAAGGCGGTTTGAAAAAAAAACTAGGCGGCGAGTTACTATAGTATACGGCGGTTTGCAAATACAGGCGGCGGTTTGAATATTAAATTAGACGGCGAGTTGCTTAAGTTCTTGGCGGTTTGCTTATCAAAAGGAAGGCAGCGAGTTACTTATTGGCAGCGGTTTGCTAAGACAGAATTGGCGGCGGTTTGCTAAGACAGAACAGCAGCGGTTTGAGATTTAATTGTTTCTAAAAAAAAAAGTATCCAGACGACACCCTTTTTAGCGACACTTTTTTACGGAAAAAGTTGAGTAATATGTAATTTTTTTATATAGCCTTTCTAACTTATTTTTACATCAAATTCAAATTTTGGTAATAGGGTAAAAAAAATTTCGGTCGACACCTTTTTAGCGACACTTTTTGGCGGGAAAAATTAAGTAAAATATAATTTTTTTCTATAGCCTTTTTAGCTTATTTTTACACCAAATTTAGATTTTGGTAATAAGGTAAAAAAAATTCATAATCCAACTGCGCCGAATTCCAAACAAATCATCAAACCATAAACCAAATCCAAAACCATCAACAAGGACTTAAACTGCATTAATCATACAACAAACAAACCTCAACAACAACCAATTATACATTCACGGTTTTTCTATTGATTTTGTAAAATCCCGTTAACTTTTTATCGGTTTAAATCATAGACGTGTAAAATCCCGTGAACGTTAATTGCATACATAACCACCCAATTCTAATACACACTATGTAAACATACAGCTTAAGTATGCAACAAAATCTTTTTACCTTCCAACATTATACGTTAAAATGGAAACAAAGAATACTTCATCTTCGGGTTCAGATTTAGAGGACCAGAGATACATACAACTGAGATGAAAAAGCAAAGATATTAAAAGAAACTTCTTGAACAAAATTAATTGCACTCAAGACTACAATTAACATATACTCGAGCATCCAACACATCAATGTCTACGAGTTTAGAGTAACGATTTTTCACCGAATCGAGTGATGCGAATCAAAGGGCATTTTCAGGTCTGTGCTATCTCGAAAAACATGCATGAATTTGGAAATGCAATTCAGCATGATAAACACTTTCACGAGAAGGATTCTAATTTTGAATACGGTGCGTCAAAGGGCCAATTTGATAACATTTCCATACATTCTCAATAGATGTTCGAGCTCTTTCCAATGTATATATACAAATGCTCACAGACATCGATTACAAGATTTCAATGCATACACTACCATGGAAGCTCAAACCTTCAAGGAAACAATAATTCAAAACATGGACTCCATTGCACAATGTATGGTTGAAAGAGCAAGTCATGAGCAAGAGCTTAAGATGACGTTGAAAAGGTTGAATGAAAGTCAGGTACAAATTCAAGAGTGCACGGTTCAAAAGGTTCAATCATCGGTTACAAGTTCAGGAGATGAAACAAGCAGTGGGATTGTATCAGAAGAAGAGATTGTTAAAAAGGAATTGGAAGCACATTACGGTTTCATGGAAAAAATTCAGGAAGTCTTACCTGCAAAATCAAGTTCTACTGATATGCCATTGGAACAGGTACAAAACAATGATGAAAATAATGTGTTTGCCAATGAAAGACAACATTCTGAGAAAAATTCTGCAGAATGTATCTGATGAGCTGGTGCGCTTGCTAATTTTTAATTGCAAATTTTAACTCTTGATACTGAGGAAAACAAAACGATTTAAAGCAATTAAAAAGAAAGCCAAACCACACATTGACTCAGAACTGAAAGAGTGCAGAATATCCGTAATGAGACTGGTAGGCATCTAAGGGGAGGCTACTAGTTGTCGGGATAGTTGTCTGATTGCACTTCAGAACAAACAAAATGAGTTTGAGAAGTACAATGGCCTTTAATGACCGGACGATTGATTATGACATTCTTCAAACAAAGTTAAATGAAACTCTAGGACTATTCGTAAAGACATTGACATAAACGAAGGCTCTTAAAAAACTTACGCCTATTGAAATTTTTGTTGTCATTAAGAAACACGATGAGTTAGTCAAAAGAGTCTTTTAACTAAGTCACAATTTAAAGGTCTTCTCAAAGAGAAAAGTAGGGTCATTTTGGATTTAAAGGTTAAGGAAGGAAGAGACATTGACAAAATGATTGAAATAGACAAACAAATTAAGTTTTGAATGAAATTCTTTATAAACTCAATCAATCAATTCAGACCATTCATATGTTAGCACCCAAATGCACAACATATAATGGTAGATCAACCTTTGCTAATCCTAAGTACCTCAAGATAGCTCAATCTTGAAAAACCACGTTTGTATGGATCATATGAACTTTCTGATCTGCAAACATATTTTGCCCCAACAGGGAAGGACACAGTGACTCTTGAAAAAGAGAGTAGATCAAAATTAAATAAAAGTACAGTGATGAAACCATTGATTACACCATATCAAAACAGTCTTTATGAATTTTCAAACCACCATCCAAAACCTATCTGTATTCATGTTGGAACGCAGCTAAAGAGTTAGGAAGACAATGTGGAGAAAAACATTTGTTAGGACCAAGCCAAAACATTTGCTAAAAATGTTGCCTTCTACCCGTATCGAATCTATTAGTTAAAAGTAGACAAGTTAAACGAAATGACAATAAACTTTAATCATTTAATACGATTTATGAACAGCTTGGTATGATCTACTTGGAGTTCTTTTCGTAAACAAACTGCTAATGAATGGTAGTTTTTGGATAAGATCATTATTGATGCCTCTTTTCAATAAAAATATAAATGACAGTTATTGTTTGTTCATGAACTAAAAAACGGAAATGCATGAAACTTTGAGTACGTTGAATCCCTTAAAAGGAGGATTGACAAGCTTGAATCTGAAAAGGCTAATTTTTCATAACCACATATTATCTACTTCTCGAAGAGGTGTGTCTAAAGATGTTATATGTTAAATTTGCAATTCTCTGTTGAATATAAATGCTTCATACTGGATTACAATGCTTATATCTTCACAAGGTCAAATAATGTGAATGTCTTGCACAAAAGCTTTCGAAACAAACTGAATCTGTTAACAAAGAAGTTCATAATAATTTGTTAAAAAGTTTTTCTAAACTTGAAAACAAAACACTAGATTTCTCTTGAACTTGCTTTTCAAACATGTAAAGAACAAAAGAAAAACAACACAGTTTGCAAAAGAAAAATGGATTACAGTATTTCGAAACAGAACTTGAACAATATATTACATACAATATTTCAATCTCAAATTCAATACAAGTAGCAATCAATAAGTTATTTAACTAAAATTTGGTTTGTTGGCTGCTTAATTTATGTTTGCGGTTTTGTATGAGGTAGGTGGGTTAATGATTTTTGATAGAATTTTTGTTTGTTGGATCCCTATGTTGTATTATATTGTTTAACTGGCTGACAAGGTTACGTTATTTCGTGTTTTGAGAGATAGATATATGTATTTTTTAAAGACATCCGCTTAGCTTCCTACGCACACACCACACTACTTACGTGATTTTAGAGGATTTCGAGGTATGATGAGTATAATCTAAAACCAACATATTTAGTAAAACGATGTTCGTGTGTGTGTGTGATGATATTATGTTCTATTCTCTGAAATGCTAAGTTATCAAACGAACCCGTCGTGATATAAAACTACTTGTCAGTTGATAAGTTCTTTTCCGTTTAAACAAGTCACTCATAGTGAATTTGCCTCACAATACGATTAGAATACACGCATTTCTGTTTCGAAACATTGTGTGTCTATAGCAATGTGTTCTATCTGCTGTCACGTCGCCTCCCACCCCTCCATCACGCCGACACTTCAACCCCCACCTCACTCGCACATCCGTAGGAGGCGTCCTCTGTATTTTTTATTTGTGTTAACCTAAAGAATTTGTAGGCTCAAAGATATGGTTTCATAACTATTCTAGAGAAAGCTATGAAAAGTGCACACTTCAGAAAAGACAAAGATGTGAATGGAATACCTAGTATTGATTGATCATTCTAGATTACCCAACCACTGTAATGGTGCAAAACCCAAAACCTAGGAATTGGCAAAGAATCAATGAGTAGTGGGTTTCAAACAATGTGTTCACTTAGGAGAACATAGGAAACAAAAGCTTTTCTTGAAGTTCATTGGACTTGCAAAGTCCTACAATGAAAAAAAGTGCCTTTACAGTGAAAAATTCATGATAAATGCGTCTTAGAATAACCTCTCGAAGGTTAAATCATCGTGCCCTCTGCACATAATAGAAGTGATGCAAAATCCCATAAGAAACAAAGAGATATTATGCCCTTAGAAAAACGTCATAGTGACATCTAAGGGAAACTCAGAAAGAAAGATCCCCAGAACATAGGTTCTCAAACAAAAAACTACCACTGTCCCTGAGAAAATAATGAATCATAGATCTTGTTTAGGTGGGCGCAATAACGGGTAGAATTCTCAAGGATGTTGGCTTAGGAGGGTTCCCACAGAAAGTTATTAACTCTTGCACGAAGCAAGGTTGAATTGATCCATACATGGTTCAAATGTTAGATATCATCATATTCATGCATGCAACACAACTCCTGGATTTAAGTGCAGGTATGTCATTTTCAATGGTCAAAAGCAACAAAGAATTGACCTAAATGCAGATGCACTATACAATGAAAAGCAGGAAAATCTCAGAGTGTGGTTGCTGAAATTACTGATATCTAAGAAACCAGTGCCAGAATGGTTTCACAAAAGATGAAATCTTCATCAAAAGACGTTTGATCGCAGCAGATCAAGCCTCGGTCTTCATGGCAATGACGTTTGAACAACGCAGTTCAAGCCTCGTTCTTCATCAAATGACTTCTGATCATAACCGTTCAGAACTCGGAATTCAAGACCACAGCAATGAACAGTCAAGTTCAAAGCTGGTTCCAAAAGTTGTTCCTTAAGCAAACAAGACAGCTACATCACGACAAGAGTTGGAATTACTATTCCACCTTCACATAGCAATGCTGAGGACAACAGGTATATATATATAAATACAAAATCTGAAAAATAGAAAATTTCCAAAAAGAATCTTCTCGACATGTCTCTTGGAATCGATAACATTTACGTGCTTAGAAATGTCGATTAACATTGACACGGGTGTGTAAATGAAGTTCGAGCGAGAGTTTTTCAAATAGTTTCAAAACATGTCATTTCTAATTTTCTAAATGGCTTATGTGCAAATATCAGTACATAACCCGGACTTCAAATAAAGGAAGGTTTATAACTTATCCTCACAACGAGAAATTAACGTTTCTTGATCTTGAGCTCGCTCTACAAGACATTCAATGTTTTTAGTCAAGAAAAAGGATAGTGTACGTATCAGTTGCGCTTTCCCTAGGTTCAGAAGGAGAACCTCTAACATTTGGTTTTTCAAAAAGTTGAACACAATTTTTCAAGAATTTCTCGATGACAATTCATAATCTTTCAAAATTGTGTGTTCAACACTCCATCCCTCACAATGTTTTCAAAAGACAACAATTTTTCAATTGGTCCTATTTTTGAGGGGGAGTTTTTCGAAAAACAAAGTTTTAATGTTCTTGGATACATCAACAACGACAACTCTTATGTATTCAAAACATTATCAAAATGTTCCAAACCATTCAGCTATAATTTTTTCTCCCATAGAATTTTCAAGGGACATATTTTAAATCACAAGGTATTTCAAAAAACTAAGTGTTTATTATTTAAAATCAAGGGGAGGAAAATGCTATTATAATATGATCTTTCGACTCAATGTGCTGAACAGTAAGAAAAGGTTTTATGGTTCGATCCTATACCCAACAACATTTAGTTTCACGGATTCTGAAGTCACTAAGGCTGGCTCTAGGCCTCTATGGAATCACCCCAACACTCGCGAGCGCACGACTCCATGCACTCTAGGAGTGGACTTAGCATTATCAGATGGAGAAATGTTTCCAGAAGATAGAGTACTCGCACTCCCAGCTCCTCTTAGCTTTTGGATCATAGAATTATATCGATTATTGGAGATGCAAGATTCAGCTATGCTATTATACGAGTGCCAATAAGGTAGCTTTTCCAGAGGACTCAAAGAGAAGTTATTTGTAGAAACACAATTTACTGTCAGACCTTACCCCTTAACAATTACATAGTGAGACATCATAATACTACTACATACACTCACAACCCCTCACCCTCACCGCATATAGAGCCGCCCCCCCCACGACTTATGAGCTCCCTCCCACTCCCCCCCCCCTCCCCCCCCACCCCTGGCCGTAATTGCCCCCTCCTTGGATCGGCCCGCTCCCCCCCGTTTAAGAATATGAAAAAGAAATGTTATGGATAAAGGGGTCTAGAAAGGAAAGAAGCCATCCACCACAACTTTAAGGCAGAAACCGAGTCAATACATATTGCTGTCAGGAATCACATGTTGTTGCTTGACATTACAAAATGACATCAGGAACCTAGTGATGCAATGCACAACACTTCCCAGTCATTCGGGTTTTCTCTTAACAGGAAACTTGTCTCAAATTTGTCACGGAGATTACACAAGATTATTTAATGGACATGTCTCACTTCCGAGATCGTTGATATTGAACAGGTGGACAATATGCTCCAAGCCTTTACCGAGTACTAAAAACCCAAAATGCATAATTGAGTCTAGAGCCAAGAGTCAATCTAAATCTCGTTAGGACATATTACATTTTAAACACTTGTTGAATATCATCACGTTCACAAGCTTGTGTTAACAAAGAGTCCTACGCATATATCATTGTGTTATTTGCCAGAACATACGAGTTGATAATATAAGTATCTATTAATGAAGATGGGAAATCTCTGCTTGAGTCAACATTCAAACAAGTTCTTGGTCGGCTAGGTGACTTGCGTAGAATTCTATTATGAATCAAAATGCTGTGACAAATGGTATCGATTTGGTCAGTAAATGAAATTGACGGTTTGATGATTTTAATTAAAAGCTTAAACTCCCGATGTGTTACAAAAACGCGTGTACAAGTACTCACGTCGATTGATTTTCAAATCAATTTTCTCGATTTATCACTAATCGTAAACCTGAGTGTTTAAACGGTGGTGCGGTATCCAATCAACCAAAGTTGTTTATTACCACCATATTCATGATCATCTACATGTTCATATCAATCATGGAAAGCTCAAGATTTAAAGTCAAAGACGTTCCGCAAAAACTCTGATTTGAAGACTTTTCAAGAAGAGGAGGCACAGTATGAGAATGTTGGTAAAAGGACACATAGATCGCAAGATGGATAAGACGAATAAAGAAAGGTCAAAGGCTTAAAGTTAAGATCGCAAAGCATGAAGGGAACAAGCTACTACAACAGAACAAAGAGAAAGACCTAGACCACATTATGCTTACGATGGAAAGCAATCTCATTGAGCTCATGATGGTAGTGTCTTCAATTGTGAAGCATTCGGTGGGAGGGAGATTGTTAGCCTACAATTATTGAGTCGACATGAAGTTTCGTTCATTATGTTTTTAAGTCTCGTTCAATCAATTAGTTAAACGTTTTGTATAGGATTGAATCGAGTTTCGGGCTCGATAGTTAATCTAATATTGTTTTTGTTTCATGGTTATCCAAAGCAAAACTCGAGAATGTGTCCTGTTAATATCTCCGCCCGACTCGTTGCTTTTATGTGTCAGGGGGTATTATAAGTAAACTTTTTCCTCTTTGGTATTTAAGGTGGTTATTGCGGTTTTGTTTGGTCATGTGACGTTTTGCTAGATATCTGTTCTCGTTTTATGTCGATCTCTTCAATAACTACTCAACTGTCTCTTTCTCTTTTATGATCAAACAGTGTTGTATGAATATTTTTGTTATGAGTGATTACGGGATCATTCAGAAGATCGAAGCCGATGAAAACTACGATGTCTACGGAAACGAAATCAAGAAAGAAAAGAAGGTAAGTTGTGGATTGATACCAGATATAGTTGGGATGATAGGTGTTTATTATACTTTAACGTCAAGTAGGCATGATATCTGTTTATGGGTTTGCCTTTGTGAACGCTGCCAAGTGGGATCCTATTAACCTATCTTCTTGAAGCGGTTTAAACGTATTTCTAATAATTAAGGCACTATACAATTGGGTATATTGATGGTTCTGAATGGGTCGACATGTGAAACGGATAGTATATAAAGACTATTGTGTCATGAGGGAGATTATTGTGGACCGTAAAATGCACTAAAGCGGGTATTTGTGGTACGTTTATGGAATGTTGTTTAACATCTTGGTTTTCGAAGAAGCAAACCGCTCTTGCTATATCCACTACCGAAGCCGAATACGTAAGCGCCGAAAAGGCATGCCAACAAGCATTATGGATGAAACAAGCTCTCGTTGACTATGGCATTCGTCTCGACGTCATTCCTATAATGTGTGACAACAAAGGAGCAATAGATTTAAGCAAAAACCCCATTCAACACTCACGTACTGAACACATAGAAATTCGTCACCATTTCCTTCGCGACAATGTTCAAAAGGGTAATATCACCATCAAAAAGATTTTGTCGGAAGACAACATCACCGATATTCTAACTAAACCTCTTAAAAGAGAATCGTTCAATTACTTGCGTCTAGGTTTAGGAATGATTGAACAAAACGACTACGAAATATTTTATGCTGCGTTGATAGTAATCATATTCCCAAAACTGAAATGATCTCATTCACTAAGAATCACTGAAATTCTGCCAAAATTATAAGGTAATGTGTAAGTAATTTAAATTATTCCTCTCTCGTTCTATGTGTCAGGATTTATTTTGCACAAAATTCAAAATAATGGGAATTTCTCTTTAGACAATTCAACTATTGTACTTTCCCATAGTCTTAGGAATTGCAATATTCGAACACTCGATTTTCATACATCTTTGATCTCCATGTTTGAAGATTATAAATACATATTTACATATATAATATAAATCCCAATTTAATTTTTGAAAAACTTCTCACGACTAGGAACTCATGACAATTATTTTCATATATATATGCTAAAAACATTTTTCCTGTATTCACGATGATCTCAAACTTATTGCCGAAATATATAATCCAATATATATTTTTTGACATTCTTGCTTAAGCAAAATTAAATCAAGGATTATTTCTTAGGTTTTCTTTTAGTTAGAGTCAAAATAATCGTTACTCCACATTTGTTGCATTTAGGCACACCCTAGGAGTTTTAATCTAAATCACAAGTATGAACTTTTATCGTTATGACTTATGTCTACGGGGTATAATGTTACTCGCTCGTTTATTTAGACACATCACGTCCGTTAATACAAACTTACACAAACCTAAACAACAATATGAGTCTCATGGGCATCATGATGACTACTTTGAAAGTAATTTGGAATTATATAGCGAGAATGAAAGCGTGAGAAGTACCTAGTTCTTAAGTAATGTAGTTACAGGTAATTTCTTATGTTATAAACATTAATTGTGATAGTTTCTTTGCATAAGATATAACTTTGCTTGCTAAGTGCTCATAGTATTGATTGCTATAAAAATAAGACTTGCTACAAATTGAACCCCAAAAATCATTTCCTTCACGAATTTTTAGCCACAATTCAAAATCTTGGCAGTCTGAAAATCATCAGATGGGCGACCCCTTTAGCTCCTAAGGGAGGTCCCCTTATTGATAAGGGGGCCGACCATATACTTAAGGGGGCGGCCTACCAGAACATGAATTTTACTGTTTCTTTCTGCTTTCCGACCCTCTTTTACCTAGACCCACCTATAATTTCCCAGAACTAACAAACATTCCTTGGACTTATATTCTAACAATGTCCATCTATCCTTAACTATCTCATCCTCCTAGTATAAATTAGCCCTCATCTTCATCACCCTCATCACACTCATCTTATCATCTCCAATGTCATCCCCTAAAAACTCCCTATCCAAACTCTCCAAGAAACCTAAAATTTCTGTAAGACCCGTATGGAGAAAGAAGTTGAACTATTGTAACTCATCTAATGTGGATGATGTTAACACACCCACACCAATGCCTAAACCACCATCTCCTTGAAATGCACCTTCAAAAGAAAACTCTCCCATAGCAACCTCTAACCATGCTTCACCTCAACCTCACTCACCTCCAATCACTGATCCCTATGTTGATGTTGTCTTGCAAGCAAATCAAAACCATAACGAAACTCAACCTCAACTACCTCCTTCTCCAACTAGAGAAATGCTCATTGATGACATCAATCAACTTCAAGATTTATCCAACCTCCTAGCAATGCATCTCTCAAATCATACCACTAATCCAACACCATCCATACCAACCTTGCCTCACACTATCACCTTCGACCAAGTTGAACATCATGTTGGCTATTGCCCATGTTGTCGCTACAACCAAGCTTAATTCTTGGCCATAAGAGAAGATCTCAATTCGGTTGAATTTCTTCTCACACGACCTCAACCACCACTACAAATTCAAAAGGACTATCCACCAACAACCACCTCCGCACCAAACTCTCCACCAACAACAAACTAGGCATTTTATAGGCTTAGAATTTTTATCGCTTTCAAATAAACCTTCAACCAACCTTTTGCAAGCAATTCATACAGCATTCTAAGAAAATTAGGACCTTTGTAGTTTTTGCTTATGTATGATGTATCATTATTCTTCAAGCATAATATTTAATTTTCAGGTATGCATGTTGTATGATTGTGTTTTCATACACAATGGTTAATGAATGCACTCATGTTTTTCTAGTAGTTAATTCTTTTTGTTGGATGGTTGACTCCTATATACATATAGTTGAGTTTAGTTGATATATATATATTTGTGATGGTTGGTTTACACAAATATCTTGACACTTGCCAATCATTATTAACATGTTTGAATATTTTTCCTTTGTCTTTGCTATATGTTAGAAATATTGGACTTGTTCTTCTAACTTGGTTTTGTAGCAAAGTCATCATAGCTCGATTCCTTGGTGTCCTCAAACGAGAGGGAGCACACATCAAGGGGGAGCGCTAGTTCCGTTGGATTTTTATTTTATCATCGGCGAAGCCTTTTGATTCTACAAAAAGGGGGAGAAATGAAACAAAACTCACTAAATACTTGTTTAAAACTAATTTTACATTTAATGAGTTTAGATTTTGTAATCATCAAAAAGGGGGAGATGTTTGATAGAAATAATGCCTAAAAAACGTTATTGATATTTTTTGACTTCTCTACATTTTGATAATCACAAAATGTAAAAACGCTCTATGTAAAATTAAACGTACAAAAGTAATTAATCGTAAATTTTAATTTCGAAAATTAATCACTTAAAGGTATGAATAGATAAATGCTTAATTTATTTGTGATCAAAGGAATTTATTTTTTCTAAACCTTACATTTTATAAAATGTAACAAACATTTTTAAAACTTATACAAAACATTTTTGGTATTTACAAGAAATGTTTTATTCAAAATAAATATTTTGAATTCAAAATTTTCACCTAAAAATGGATAAAACTGATACAGGAAACACCTCCACTGAAAATGAAAAAAATGAGAGCGTCTTGCTATGGGCGGCCCCCTTAGTGATAAGGGGGGCGACCATAGAGCTAAGGGGGCCGGCCAGCTAAAAACACTCCCAGCTTTGCCTATAAATAGTGGGCTGGCCCCCAAATATTTTTCACCTTTTGCACTCACTTTCTTTTCTGTTCTAAATCAGTTTATACATCTCCTACCATCCTTTGATCATTTAATCTTAAGCTTTTGTTTCCAAGTGATTCAAACTTAGATCCTCAAGTGCAAGAGAATAATACTTCTTATCATCAAATCAAGAAGTATTATAGCTTAGTTGGTGTTCAAGTAACGTAGTTATGATTGTGGTGTATCTTGTAATTCATTTATATCTCGTGTGATTGTGTGTCAAAGTTAGATCGGGGTGACCGTGTTAGTGTTTAGGTGAAGTGATATCTTGGTAGTGTGGTTAGTATTTTAGGCCTCAAAATACAAGTGTGTGATAGATTGGTTCTAGCTAAGATTAGGACTCGACATTTGGCTTTTTGTCGGAAATTGGTATAAGCTACTTGTGTACGGTTTTCTCCGCCTAAAGGGAGTTTGTTGACATAGTGAAGAGAACTACCGAGTTGGGTACTCGAGGAGTGGAGTACGGAGAAGATGAGCTTCATTACCGAACCACTATAAATCCTTGTGTTGTGGTTTGATCTTTCTAACGCTTACCTCTTTACTTGCATATTTATATTGTTTCTTGTTGTCATTTATTTCCTTAGCTATATTGTTCATATTAGGTGTACATTGAGATCACATAAATTCGAATCTAAGTTTTTATAAACAAACGATACATTAAATTAAAAAGCGGTAAACTATTCAACCCCCCTTCTAGTTTCCACATTGATATTATGCCTTAATTCAAACACTCTTTGTTTTTTATAGTCTGATCCAAACACTCTTTATTTAAAAGTCGCAATCAACTTTATGCCCTATTCAAGACCGGCAAATATTGTGTACTCACCACCCAATGTATTTTAAAGATATAAGCAACAGAGTTGTCGATGATAGCTGCAAAAAAAGTACGAAGATGTATTCATATCATATATTTCCATCGGACAATTCTAATTCTGATTACATCATGTATGCAGGGTAGCATCATTTGTTAAGTATATAACAAATTTGTGCCTCATACAAAAAAATAAGTATGATCATAATGATCTTAAATAACATAGAATGTCATCAAGCCTACTTCATCTATTAATGTGAGAATCTGCAGGTCTTTAAAACCAACAACAAGCAATTGTTTTTAGCTTTTAGTTATTCTGTTTTTGGAAACGAAAGAAAATAATTAAAAGCTAAAGATGCTAGAATAAGTAGGTTTACATTTTGTTTTATTTATAAGATGACACTCACTATAACAATAAGATGACACTATTGCTAATTAAATTTTGTTTCATTTTTTAAGCATCCATCATTCTCCAAAAACATAATATTGAGCGAAGCGCGGGTTTCCAATCCAAATTTCAAAACCACTCTTAATTGTTTTTTGTTGGATCAAAAGGCAATAACCAAATAAAACATTTTAATTAGCAATCATGTAATCCTACCTATAACATTGCTACTTTTAAACACAATAAACATAACACTTGTAAAACAATACTAAGGACCTTTTGGGAGCGATGTTCACATATGTTAAGTTTCATGAGTTGATGAAATAAAATGATAAATAAGAAGTTTTACCAGAATGAGAAGGTTGGAAGAACTACCTGATTGTTGGATAATCGAGTCTTCATTTAGTTCCATAGATTTTGCATTCTTTGTAGAATTGTTTATGCATAGGGGTATAAAGTGTGTCTTGGTAGCCTTCAAAACTGATTTGTCCGAGCTGGAAGAGAATGCCACCGCTTGTCTCAACGCTGCTCCAGCTGCGTTCTGAAATGTGATGTCTCGAGCAAGAAATCCAGAACCTCAAACTTCTGCAATAAAAAAAACTTCAGCTAATGAAACATACTACTTTTAAATTATTACCGTTAAAAGGACAATTATACAAAAAAACTCATGAAAAGTTGATGTTTCATGCAAGTCTCCCCCGATTATCGTATTTATAACGTTGCCACCTAAATGTGGGTGACCTGTGATGATTGTCTGATTTATTCCGCCGCTAAAGATAGTAATGTCCCACACTTCCTTCCCTAGCATAACATATTCTTCATAAACCCCAGCCTTGACATAAGTCACATAACGCTTGCCTTCTTGTCGCTTGTTTCACCATGAATTTATAGCTTCTTGAATCTTTGTAAAATCTCCTAAGCCATCTTGAGCCACCACAACATCTGCCGTATCTTCTGCGAAATCTGACAAATTATATTCGTGTGCAAAGTTCCATTCTGCAATCCAATGAGTATATATATTACTACCACCTCTAATGTGAGCACTAATATTTAAAGAGTTGAGTTAGTTCTACATTTCTATATGAAAGAGAATATCTCGTTATTGTTTTTTCATGTAGCGACTTATCAGTTTTGGGTGTTTGGCTGTAGCAAAACTGATTATGTATGTCTAGGTGAATTTAAATCTTTGGATAATCCAAATTAGGCATGCGCTCAAATAGTTGATTATATGATTATCACAACTTTATAAAACATAATGCTTACCATTGGTTCAGGGCCATCCTCTTGTTTGCACGTAATCCATGGGACACCGGTTTTTAGACCATCAGCCATTTGGGTCCCATTTGCACTAACATGTTTGTGGGGAGCCTGTAACGCCCCGACCCTAAAGGGTAGAAGTATTACAAATATGGTGTGACATCAAAGGCATACATAATCATAACACAAGCATAAACAGCGGAAGTCTCAAATAAATAACCAAAGGAAAATAAGTCAACATGACTTAAGGTACATAAGTTCTTCAAAGACAAACATATCCAACCGAAATAACAAATGTCTCGAAAAGTAACAAATCATATATCAAAACTAAGATCTCTAGGGTAAGTCCACACTCAGCACTAAACCAATACTTAAATAAGTTATAATAACATAAATTACAACATTCTCAATCATAATCCATCATCATTTCATCATTCTACTTCAATTATACAAGAAATAAATCCAGAAAACCCTAATTGTGCCCTAATTGTGATTTTGACCTGTTTTCTCGTTTCTAACCACTTTATTCTCAAGTAAGCAACCAAGAGTCATTGTAAACACATAAAATAAGTTTACAAACCATTATCCATTATTATCCATCATTACTTTGACAATGTACGAGAATTACAAAGCTAGAAAACCCTAAAAGCCTTATATGAACCCTAATTCCAAGCTACGGCTTATTCTTTCAATTTCAACTCATTTAAACTAAAACCAATGATCAAACTTCATTGATAATACTTTATTTAAGCTCTAGGATCTGTATTCCATCATTCCTAATCAAGAGTATGCAAAATATAAACCAAGAAAGTCAAGAAAACCCTAAACGAGCCCTAGTTGGACCCGTGACCCCATTTCTTCATTTTTTACCTGTTTTAACCCAAACCACTTGCTAACTTTCATTAATACTTCTTATTACAAACCTTAAGATCATATTTTAATCATTCATTGATCAATGCTCACGAAATATAAGCCAAAAACTTGAGTTCGAACCCTAACAACCCAAAACAGACCCGAACCCATTCTTTGCCTTATTTGACCCATTTAAAACCATACCATGTGCAAAATACCACCAAGGATTCCTTCTAGATGTCCCTAAGCAGCTTACCCAGCAGCTTGGACCTTCCATGGCCAAGAATGAGGCCACATGACCTCTTCTTTTGCCTAATATAGCCACGGCAGCAACCAAGCCCTCCAACACATCAAACCTACAAACTATGTAACACCCCCAAATTGGGTCGCAACAGAATAAGGTTCCGGGGCGTGTTACTTCTCAGATCAATAACACAAGATATATATAGAACGACCAAAAAGTCGTTTGAAAACGATACATTGGATTTAACAA
>BQNB010136725.1:0-13467 GCA_026074375.1 Tanacetum coccineum
TTTTATAAAAATTACACTAAATAAAGAAAATGTGCAGAAATTAATAAAAATTAAAAGCCCTAATTTTTATCTTTTAAATAAATCTTAATTAAACTAATTAAGACCTAAACCTAATTACTAATTAAAACTAATAAACTTGATTAAAATACTTAACTAAGGACTAATGGTGCAAAAACCTAAAGGACTAACTGGGAAACTAACTAACTAACGTAAGGACTAACAGAAAAACAACTGAAATTAAAAAGTTACACTACCTACCCTGAGAGCCCAACCCGATTACAAACTAAGTCCATTAAGCATTTGAAATTTTAAAAAGCTTAAAATGAAAAACTTAAAGAAGCAAAGTTGTAGAAAAAGCTGGAGAGAACAACTTTAACAAAAGCACTATGGTCTGAAACCCACTAATAAGCTCTTAAACAGCTTATTATTAAGCTGTTTACAGAAACAAGGGCTTATCCTTGGTTTTTGCTAAATAAGCTGCAAAAAGCTCAAAATAAGCTTAAAGTAAAATCTAAAAGCTGTTCTAAACTCCCTAAGATGTGCTTAAACTAATTGAGAAAAGAAACAAAAGCTGGAAACACTTTTAAGCTATTGAAAATGATTATGAAAATGGCTAACTCAGGAATTAAGCTAAAATGCACAAAATCAAATTAAGCTAAAAAGCTCAAAAAGCAAATCTAGACTATGAGCTTCTGAAAACTTATTAAGCTACTTATAAACTAACTATTTAAGCAATAAAAACTACTACCTTAAGCTAGAATTCAGATTTTAGAAACTAAATATTTAACCTACTGTTTTTGTATTTTTGGCTGTTTAAGCTGAATTTTGACAGCAAAATAAGCTAGGACAATAAGCTAGAAAATAAAATGTAAGTCTTAATCTATATTAAGCTATAACTAAACTATAAAATACTAAAAGATAAGCTATTAAATCCTAACATTGCTGGCTTAATTTGGGGCTTAAGTATCAGCAGTACTAACTAATGTTAGTACTGCTGGTGCAATTGGCAATACCTCAAAGACCAATAGTGCAGGCTACTAGAGGTTACCACTTATACTAACCACACTCACTAAAAGTGTGTAAGCTAAGAACAAGCTATATCTAAGCCTTGGAAGGCTTAGATCCAATTTTCTCAAGCTAAAAATAAGGTAAAAAGTGCCCTGGTGCTGAGATGAGTAAAATAAGCCATAACTTTTTAAATTTTTAAAACTAAACTTTGAAATCTCACTTCCTAATGAGTATATATGAAATAGAAACTGACTCAAGTGGTTTGCACAAAAAACTTTGACTTTTGATAGTCAAAATGGCTTATGCCAAACACCCCTTTCAGGTTTGAGACAGATTTGAAAAACCTTAAAAGATTGAATCTACTTATTAAAACTTCAAACCCAGATATTAACTAGCTTATATCAAACTTACTTAGCATGATCTAACCATTGATTAACTAGAAATCAAAGATCTATATTATTCTATCTAATATTTTTGGTTTTTTAAGGGTTTTATGAAAAATTACTTATAAAACTATGATCTAAAGTATTTTGATCAAAAACAGATAAGCTAAAATGATTAAAAGCTAAATGAAACACAAATAAGCAATAATAAGCAGACTGAATAAGTAAATAAGCATAGAAAACAAATAGAAAACTATTTTAAGCTAGAATGAAAGGGATTAAATGAGAAACTTACAAGACACCTCTAGCTAAACAAGAGGTCCCAAAAGGGCAGCTACAAGCTCCCTAGCTTATTAATAAGCTAGGGTATAAGTCCATGGGATCTCTTCCAAATTAAGATCCCCTTCCAAAAAGCTCATAAGTCCACAAGTAAAGGTAAATTAGTACTTAAGCTGATTTTAAGAGTAAAAGTAAGATTAAGGTAGGTTAAGCTCTATTATGAGCTTATAGACTCATGAGAGCTGAATTTGAGCTAAAAAGGCTTATTGAGCTTCAAATAAGACAAATAAGAGCTTATGAATTAAAGAGATTTTGAGAGATTAAAAACAACTGAATTTCATTAATAAAAAGTTTGATTACAATACTTAAAAGGAAAGTTACAAGATTTAAAACAAAATTAAGCTAGACATTGAAAATTAAGCTAAAACTAAATTCTAAGGCTACGTGTGTGTGTGAAGAGTGAGGGCCTTTTATAGGCTGATGAGGAAGCTTCTAGGCTTGCCTTGGATCCCAAGCCTTAATCAATCATCACCATTGGATTCTTTAATCATTGGAGAGTAAATGAGAGCCGTTTGATCATTTGTGTGTGATAGAGGATTGCCAGCATGTCATTCTTTGATGTGACATGTTGTGCTTCTTTTGTGAGTCGATTAGCACAAAAACCCATCACTTGTGTGCTTTCTCCATAGCTGACGTGTGATCCTCACTTGAGTGATTAGTGAGAGCCCTTTGTTTTGACTAATTTCTCCTTGCTATCTTGTAAATGAGCACTTGAATTACCTATCTTGCCCATCAATTTTGGAAAGCCCTTTGTTCTTACCGAGGGGTGAAATGTAGGAGACGATGAATAGTAAAAAGGATTCGCGCCTTTTTACAACTGAAAACGGGTAATATAATTTTAAACTTTGGGTTAATTGCAATTTTGGTCCTTGTGTTTGGTTTTTCCCATTTGTAGTGTAAAAGGAGTTTGGAATGATGCAAGATTGGTCCCTGGAGTTTATAGAAAAGGGAGTTGGGCTATGGTATTGGGCTTAAGGATCCGGGTGAGGCCCAATTAGGCTTAGGGACCATTTATGGATTTTTCTGAAAGTTGAGGGTCTTAAATGGAATATTTTGGGTCTTGTTGACTTTTGTTGACCATGATTTGACCACTTTGACTGAGGGTTTGACTTTTCCTGGCTTTGCTTCCGGCTTTTGTGCACTCCTCCATTCTCGTGTCCGTGTTTGTTTGTTTTTGATGGTTTTCTTGTGATTTTTGATATATCCGTACCTGCACACACAAAACTCAAATACAAGCATATATTTGCCAAATTTGAACTGTTTTGGGTTTAATTAGGTTATTTTAGGTACAAACGAATGTGTATTTTACACTTATCACTGTACAAGTGCTTATTAACTGCTTATTTCCTGTCTTTTTATGCTCATTTATGTTAGTGTATGCCTGCTTATGCTTACTTAATGTTTTCATGTCTTTTATTTTAGTTTTGCTTTGAATATGTCCTTTAAATGCTCTTAAACTGCTTATCTCTTACTTGCTTATTTTTCTGCTTATTTGCCATTGAATTGTGCTTATTATTGCTTAACATTACTTGGTCATAATCTATTTTATTCTGTTCTAGCTTTAAATTTAGTAAAACAGTCTAAAATTTTGATTCAAGGATCTAAAGGAGTGTTTGGGTCAAGCACAAAATGGGTCAGAATGGTTAAGATAATGGGTTGAGGTCACTTGGCCATCTTTAATCAGCTTATTTTAGTCATTATAATCTATTTTTTAAGTTTTATGGTCTTAAAGCTTGTCTTGAGTCTCTCCTAACTTGTCTTTGAAATCTGTCATGACAAAACAAATTTGAGTCTTTTTTGTAAACCTAACAATGATTAAAACTAAGACTACGAGCTAACCTATGCTAGATATAACACGGGGTGACCGAGTCTTTTACATGGATTTTCATAATCCTAACAATCTCCCCCTAAGGGAGGTCACCCCAGAAAATACAAATTGAATCCTAGCATTATATTTGAATTAATCTTTGATTCTGGCTTGTAGTCTTTTGATTCTTCAACATTTGTCGTTGTACATCAAGTAGTGATCTTTGAGCTTTGTTCCTTGGACTTGAGTGATCTTTGAGCTTTCTTTGAGATCACCATCCACTTTAAATCTCTTAATCATCCTTGTTGTGGAATATTGCCTTCATGTGATGTTGTGACTTTCGGACCCGCATACTCACACTCTTCTGGATCATGATAGTACTTATCAGAGTTGCGGAAGCTGTGTTGTAGGTCTTTCAGTTGTCATGATGTCTTTGATTAGAAACATTAAGTGTGAGCATGGGGTTGTGAATTGACTTTACTGGAACGAGGCATCTGCATCTCCATCTTTATGTAATCCTGAAATAAAACAGTTAACAATAAAGCTTGGTGACGAATATGGCTTTGTCATTCGTCAGAGTTCGGTTGCATTAACCTCCGGTTCCGTGAGGACCGTTTTACAGTATAAATATTGTACCTGTGATCAGGTAGATTCATTATAAGAACCTCCTTGACAGGGTTTCCAGCTCAAAGTGTTAGATCATCTAACGCAGATGCATTAGATTTACTGTACTTGCTAGTATCTCTTTACCGGACACCTCAAAGCAGGCTACCTCACTAATAGTATTGCTACTAATAGAACGGTAAGAGTGAATCAGTGAGTTACTATCTCACCGATTGAAGATAAAATTGATTTGAAAATCAATCGATGTGTCACTAGTAAAAGTGATTTTTGTAACACATCGAGAGTTTTAAGCTTTTATCAAAATTCATCCTCCGTCAATTCATAATCTGGACCGAATCGATGCCCAGTGTCACAAGTTTGATCCATTAAGGATCTCACAAGTCACCTACCTAGAGCTTGTTTGATGTTGGCTCTAGCAGGATTTCCATCTTCACTGTAAATACTTTTGTATCACTCGGATGTTCTGGCAATATCACAAGGATAATGCGTAGGACTCTTAAGATAATCCTTGTTTTCACAGTGTGTGAAAGACAAGTATATTGGAATAGTGTCCTAACGAGATTTATTGATGATCTCTAGGCTCTAGACTCAATAGTGCGTTTTGATTTAAGTGAGCGGAGGCTGGAGCAGACTGCCACCTTTTCAATACCGACTAACTCGGAGTGAGAGAGTCAGTAGATTACGTGTTAAGTCTCCGTGACAATTGAAACAGAAATCTTTTGAGAGATTCTGAGTGGCTAGGGAGGGTTGTGCAGCGTATCACTGGGTCCATGATACTTGTCTTCCATGTCAGCAATCAACCATGTGATTCTGACAGCATATGTATTGACCCGGTTTCTGCCTAATGTTAAAGGAGGGCTGCTTTCTTTTCACCCTTTATCTTAACATTTCTTTTTCATTCTTCAACCCCTTCAGTGCTTACCGAGACTTCATTACTAGTGCCTTGTTGGGTATGTTCCAGTACTAGCTCCATCTCAGTCCGCACTATTCCCTTATTCACATTACTCCTTTTGTAATCATACCTAAGGACTTCTACACTAACTAGTGAATTGTCCCTGGGTAGATCCCTCCGGCTCTGGCGGGATCGTGGGAACTCATACCTAACCTTACCATCCTTATAACTCCGATAAAGTAATTACAGGGTCGGTCTTTGGTATTTCCACAGTTGTCATCATACACCATTCGCTCCCCCTTAATATGTGCATCGATATTCGAAATAGTTTAGCACATATGGGAGAGCATATTAATGAGTCCAAAAGATCACATTTCTTTCAGATTTTCATACTAAAATCACATTCTCTCCCCCGATCAAAAATTTCAAACCCGTTGAGATTTTTAGATCTCAATGGATTTAAGTTAGGAAAATGTTAGAGAAAATGTGTCTGATTAATGTAAGCCGATAATGGAACATAAGCAGGCTCCCCCTCAAATAGTGAGGAACCTAGTTCGTGTCAGTATTGATGAGTTTGTTCTAATGGTTTCAAAATTTGACACAAACTCAGAAAAATATGTATACTGACACGAGACACATCATAATTACTACTACATAATGTACAAGTTTACAATATATACCACACAAGAAGTACTAGAAGCTACAGAGAAGATGTCATCATTCGGTTCTCTGTAGAAGTCTGTAGTCTCCTTCGCGTATTCTTCCACCAACAAAGCTTTCCAAGTTCTGGAAGATTCTCTTGAGCTTTAGCCGCTTCTGAATGGCAAACATGAACTGCTTGCACTTGATCACATCATTCGTGGTCCAGAACCTGGTATTCAGCCCCGGATTGTTCTTGTTAACCTTGAATTCCTTTACCTGATAGTCCAAAGCTTCATCTATTTGTTGTAGAGTCTCGTCACTGAACTTATGGATTTCGTTGAAGCGCATGAGCATCTGCATACCATACTTGTCTCTGAATAGTACAGCTCTTGGAGAGTCAAGAATCTTGTAGTCGTGCATGAACTCGAGACCTGTAGCTTCCCAGCGAGGTTTGGTGAGGTTCAGCTGAGTCTGGTAACTCTCGATGCCGAGATGGAAGTCTTCTACCCTTTTTCTGATAACCAGATTCCTGATCCATAAGTTGACAGCAGTAGAGAGAATCTTCTTGTCCCTTGGCAGTCAGGTGACCTTGAAGATTCAACAAGTAGAAGTCTTCAAAGTCACTCGGGTACAGATCCTTAAAGTCGTTTTCAGCAATAGTATATTCCTGATTGTCTGCTCTTCGAAGGATTATCTTTTTCATGTAATCGTACCCGTAAATCAAAAAGACTTCAATCCTGACGACACTTAGGATTCTCATGTGAGTCCTGACAATAATTCTTCGTTTCGTGTCTGCTGAGTGTCGGTCGATGTAGAATTTCTGTCTCTTGAACCACCAGTGGGAGATACCATATGTTGCTGAAATGTCATACATGCACTCTTATTCGATCCACATTTGATCTTGTACCACCTGTTCTAACCCGACATCAGGATAATGAGCAACTTTTATCTTTGTGATTGACAACGCAAGTCTGTCACCCTTGTTTCTTGCAGAACCAATCAATAAACCCCCCCAATATCTCCGGTCTGTGAGAGCAGAGAGTTCTCCGGTGAAAGTACATAGTTGGAGGCTATAACAGATGCCCAGTTGTTTATGGGGACAGGTAGACTTGATGAAGGAATGGACCAAGCAGGTTCAGGAGTCGCAGGACTTTCTTCTTCGGAAAGAGGTTTAAACCATTCCTGATTCAGATTAACTTTGGGAATGTACCTACTGTCGATATCTTCATCATCAGATACCAGATCCTGAGCTTTAACGTCTGACTCTTCATGCATAAATACGTCTTCAGGAATAGATGAGGCAGAGGGCTTGAATCTGGAGGTTGTCGTTGTCCAGGCTGTATATGTTTTATGGGACTGGAAGACTAGATGAAGGAATGGACAGGGGGGGGGGGCAGTTCAGGAGTCATAGGTCTTTCTTCTTTGAACAATAGGTGTGAAAATATTCTTGATTAGATTAACTTTGGAATGTGCCTACTGCCGATATCTTCATCATCAAACATCAGATCATGAGCTCAACGTATGACTATTATGAATAAAATACCGTTTCAGGAATAGATGAGGCAGAAGCTCGAATCTGTTTTTTTTTTAGTTATAAACTAGTTCAGTAATTGCAAAACTGGCCCTTGTGGTTAATGAAAAGGGAAATGGGCTAGGGTTTTGGGCTTAAGGATCCGGGTAAGGCCCATTTGGGTTTAGGGACCACTTATGAACTTTTCTGAAAGTTGAGGGGCTTAAGTGGAATATTTTGGGTCTTGTTGACTTTTGTTGATCATGATTTGACCACTTTGACGGAGGATTTGACTTTTTCTGGCTTTGCTTTAGGCTTTTGTTCACTCTTCTGTTCTCGTGTCCGTGCTTGCTTGCTTTTGATGGTTTTCATGTGATTTTTGATATATCCGTTCCTGCACACACAAAACACAAATACAAGCATATTTTTGCTATTTTTGGTCTGTTTTGGGTTTAATTGGGCTATTTTAAGCATAAATGGATATGTGTATTTTACACTTATCAGGCTCTCATTGCATACTGAACTGATGCAGTAATCGCCTCTTTCACCGTTTCGTGGATTTTTCGATCAACCTCCTGCATCCGCATATACTCCATTATCTGCTCTTTGATCATTCCAGACAAATCTTGAGTCTCCAATTGGTGCATCTTGTTCCCTTGCTTGTTTAACCTTTCCTCCAGGGTTTGATTTTCCTCCACTAGATCCGCTATACTTCGTTCCAACTTACCAATCCGCTGAATTATGATCGAATTTGAGATGCCTTGTTGTGGTTGAGGTGGTGGTGGTGGAAAAGTTGTGGTTGTTGTTGCCGTGACCATTGCTGTTGATGTAGGTATTGATGCTTGAACCGTTGTGGAAGCTGGTTGAGAGACGGTGAGATCAATAATAGGAGAGGTCATTAGAGGAACTGACGAGGTGTCCTGATGTATGGGAACCGTGACCATAGATTGAACTTCCACTTCAGTGTTGGTCTTTTCAGGTTCGTCTTCCTGTGACTTCTCCGCAAGGAACTGATTGGTGAAGCTAAGTTCCTTGTCGAGGTTTTGCATAGAAGACAGGGTTCCAGCTGAGCTTGCAGGTTCCTCAAGTCTCACTTCACCTTCAGTTGGGAGTTTAAGGTTCTCCTGAACATTTGGATAAGCCGTGGTAGTGAATTCTTCATCCATTTGCTCTGGGTTTGGTTGAGGTGAAGTATCAGAGACCTCAAGATTCATGTGTTCAAGGTTTGGTCCAGCATGAACAACATGACTTGGTTGAATTTGAGAATCCGCAGCAACACCAGGGTCTGATCCAGCCTGGCCTTCGACTTGTTTACCAGGGTTTAATCCAGCCTGGCCTTCACGAGATGCCTCATTATTATATTCCATTTCACTATCAGTTAGACCCAGTTCGACATACAGGGAAGAGGATTCTTCATGGCACCAGGGTACAGTAGGTACGAGAGTGCATCTTAGAAAGATGAACTATTCAGCAGAGTTCTTTTTCTTTGGAGTCTGAAGGCAGCTTATTCCTCACCGACTTTCTCTTTCCCCTTTACATGTACCTCTGGAAGTGGTTCATATTTTCCAGGTTCGGGTTCCCTGATTACCACCGGTGGAAGTGGACCCCGAGGTGCAACATAAGCATCTTTCAAACTTTCTTCCACTGCCTTACGCATATCAGCCTCTTCATCACCAAACCTGGGTTCATCCGCAGGAACACCTTCATCTACGAACTCATCTACCAACTGAAGAGTGCTCTGTAGCTTTCTCTTCTTCGACACCTTACCAGCTTTAGAATGTTTTGCTTGAGATGGGGCTTCAGCGGCGTCCAAAACCAGCTTTCTTTTCTTCTCCTGAGGCTTAGCAGGTGCAGGTTTGGGTTTGGGTGGTTGAGATGATGTAGATTTGGAGATCTTGGAGGCTGCAGGTTTTGCCACTGGTGCGGTTTTAGGTGATTGCGGTTTTGGTTTCCTGGTTGTTTTGGGTGTTGCCCCCTTTGCTGGTTTGGTAGCCGGTGCTTCATCGTCACTGACAACTTCTCCGGCGAGATACCGCTGGTACTTAGCAACCTTTGCCACATATTCGGGGTAATAGGTAGCAGATCGAATGTTCTCAGATATAAGTGTATCCGGAATTGCCATCCCAAACCTTACTCTTTTGGTGTTCTTGAATGAGAACTTCAGGTATCCCAAAGCAGACTCCTCATAAGGCAGGTGGAGTGGAGAACCTGGTCTTTTATGGAACTTGTGTTTACTCTGGAGGTGATTGATGATCAGCTTAGTAAAACGGACACCCGGAATCACAAGTGGATTAACTTTCTTCTTTCCCTCCGTGTGAAGAGCCAGATTCATCCTGTCCTCTATAAATGAGTGGATACACTGAGTAAATTCTTCCCATATCCTTTCAGCATAATCGATGTTTGCCCTGTTGACAACACCCCACAAGATCTGCAACACTGGAGCTCTCGGTCTTTCAAATGCTAAAGTTTTTCCCGTGAGGCAAAGATTGATGATAGTGGCGAGTGCCCTCCACGGCTGGTACATGTCATTTGTTACGACTCCAGATAAGGTTCTGACAACATTTGGGTAACCCAGATCGTTGACAAAGGAGATTATAGTGTTAGAATTGGGTGGAGGTGTGAAATTGTTGTTGTCTTGGGGTAATTGAAGTGCTTCCCTTAGAGTAGATTTAGTGAGATAGAAGCGTTGTTCATCCAGCTGACAACTGTATCCTTTGTCTTTGTCAAATCTGATGGTGTCCCAGAACTGTTGGATGTAAATGGTTGGAATGGTGGAGGAAGCGGTGAAAGCTTTGAAGAAGTTGGTGTTCTTCAAGATGTCCACTGCAATCTTGAATATGGGATTGGCTTGAGTTCTTTCCACATCCAAGAAACAATTGCTTTTTCCCACTGGAACCCATTTGTTACGAGGCAAGATTTGCTCATCTGAACGAGTAGGTGGAGAATCAGCAGCAACTGGAACCTCAGGAGCATTGATATTTGCATCAGCCATTGTAACTGCACACATCCATCAACGAAGACATATATACAGAAAGGTGATGTTAGATAAGAGCACATGCTCGAGGGTTAGACAGTCATAGACATAAGTCCAAGTCAAAATAGACACATTGATCATATTGAAGTGATAGTCAACTGAGATGTACAACACTTAAGTCAACGGAAGTCAACTCATGACAGTGGAGACAAAACTAAGTGACCGATACACAATGACCAAAACTCAGATGACATGACAAAACGCAGCTGGGAAAAACACATCACACAAAATGCAGAGTATGCAAAAGCCAAAACGCAGAGACCAATTTTATTAGAATAATCAAAACGCAATAGGCAAAACGCAGTGCAGACAAAACGCAACACCCAAAACGCAAAGAATATTTTAATAAAAATTAGACAAAACGCAAAGGCAAGACGCTATAGGCAACTAGCAATCAGGCAAAACGCAATTTGGACAAAACGCAGGAAAATTTTATTCAAATATAATCAAAACGCAACATTTTTGAAAAAATTTGAAAAGGTGGGTCCTACATTTGAACTAATGAGGGTCTTCAATCACAAAACGCAATTGATTGCGTTTTGTCCTGCTTTGCACAATATTACAAACAAAACGCAAGAGCATATTAAACCTCAAAACGCAAAGACATATATTAGGCAAAACGCAAGGGCATGTATCAGGCAAAACGCAAAGGCATGTATAAGCGCAAAAACAAAAGAAGGATTCCACACATAAAACCAAATCAAGCACTATATACAAAATGGCAATCAAGAAAACACTTTAGGCAAAACGAATCTAGAAAAATTTAAGCAAAACGCACCAGAACTTCAAAACAAAACGCAATTAAGCATACTTAAAAATAAAAAACGAGATTCAAATTACAAACTTAAGGCATCTTGGGTAATAAGATCATTATAATACGATCAATAATACCTTCTAACAACGATACCAACAACAAATGGCCATTTCAAACATCATACGACAATGATTTTGACTGACAAAGTCAAACCTATTTCAAAAATCACAAGGATCCTAAAGAAGCTATTGGGGAAACATATCAGGCATTTATTTTGCATCAATAATAAATTGTTAAAGTACCCCAGCAACAAAACACATTACAAGCACTCACAGATTTAGGAAGTAAGGTTAAAGCACAAAAATCTACAAAAACATATGATTTATTGAGTTTCAGGCCATGATTTTGCATTGGAAGATTCTCCTGAGCTTTAGCCTCTTCTGAATGGCAAACATGAACTGCTTGCTCTTGATCACATCATTCGTGGTCCAGAACCTGGTATTCAGCCCCGGATTGATCTTGTTAACCTTGAATTCCTTTACCCGATAGTCCAAAGCTTCATCTATTTGTTGTAGAGTCCCGTCACTGAACTTATGGATTTCGTTGAAGCGCATGAGCATCTGCATACCATACTTGTCTCTGAACAGTACGGCTCTTGGGGAGTCAAGAATCTTGTAGTCGTGCATGAACTCGAGACCTGTAGCTTCCCAGCGAGGTTTGGTGAGGTTCAGCTGAGTCTGGTAACTCTCGATGCCGAGCTGGAAGTCTTCTACCCTTTTTCTGATAACCAGATTCCTGATCCATAAGTTGACAGCAGTAGAGAGAATCTTCTTGTCCCGTTAGATGTCATAAATTTGAAAAACTACTCTCCCCCTCAATCAATGACCCGTTTTCTATTTAAAGAGCTGTAGTCGTTGATTGAGTGTCAAATTTTTTAGAACTTCAAGTCCGATTGATTTTCAAACAAAACTTTCCCACCATGAAAAACACAAATAATTTTCTGAAGAATCATAGACGGAAAATCATTTGGATAAAAAGAAGACTTCTCTTCTTGATCAAGAAATGATGCACTGAAGCGTACATTAGATCGAGGGTGCACGGATATAAAGTAATCCATGCCCGGGAGAACTTAATCACCCGTTGTTAGGAACAACCGTCTTTTTGGCGACATGCTTTCCTCATTTTGAAAAACCGGGTTGCATATCAGAAATAATAGCAAGCCATAAAGACATGTTTTGAAAAGTTTAAACTTCCGTTCGAGCTTCATTTAAAGACCCGTGTCATTATTGAATGACATTTCTAGGACCGTAAATGTTATCGATAAACGGAAGACATGTCTTGAAAAGTTTAAACTATTTTTGGTATTTTCTATTTTCTGATTTTTATGGATTTTTGTTGGTTTTATATTTTTGTATTTTCTTTTTGAGTAGGAATATGTACATATTTACATAGGATACTTGAAGCAAATCCATTACTCATCCTGATCATCCTGAAGACGTTTGAGTGTCTCTGGCTTCATACTCTTCATGCCAAGCCGCGGGAGAATGAATTCGAATCATTCTCTGGGCAGTGCCTTAGTGAATATATCCGCCAGTTGATACTCTGTCCTCACAAAATACAACTCAACCACTCCCTTTTCCACTTGTTCTTTGATGAAATGATGTCGGATGTTGATGTGTTTAGACCTGGAGTGCTGGACGTTGTTGCAGCAGAGAGCTATGACACTCTTGTTGTCACAATACAGAGGGATGCGATTGCATGCAAAGCCATAATCTAATAATTAAGACCGCATCTATAGGATTTGGGCATAGCATCTAGACATTGCGATGTATTCAGCCTCTGTAGACGAGATGGACGTGCTAGTTTGCTTTTTTGATGACCAGCTTACTAACTTGTCACCAAGGAACTGAGCACTGCCAGATGTACTTCTTCGAGTGTCTTGACAACCTACATGATATGTGTTTGCGTATGCTGTTAGTGCCATGATGGTGTCTTTCGGATACCAAAGACCCATATTTATAGTTACTTGGAGATACCGAAAGACTTGTTTAACTGCTTCAAGGTGCTTTTTAGTGGGCTTAGATTAATATCTAGCACACATGCACACAACAAAAACTAGGTCAGGTCTACTGGCTGTAAGATACATCAGGGATCCAATCATACTGTGATATTGGGTCTGGTCAACAGGGATCCCTGAGAGGTCCTCATCCTGTTTTGTTCGCTCCACCATGGGAGTGTCAACAGGGTCACTTTTATGAATATTAAATTTCTTTAAAATCTCATTAGCATATTTAGATTGATTTATGAAAATGCCTCTAGGATTCTAAGAAATTTGTAAGCCTAAGAAAAAGGATATTTGACCCATCATAAGCCTAAGAAAAAGAAATTTAGAGCTCATTTCATTAGAAAAACGGTCATAGTCTTTGGGATCAGTCGAGGCAAATATTATATCATCAGCATATATTTGAACATGA
>BQNB010136726.1:0-17958 GCA_026074375.1 Tanacetum coccineum
AAGCGGTTAATTTTTACAGAAATAAATTTGCACATGTATTGAAGGGTAAAATAGTAATTTCACCCAGGTTTTGGAATTTCTGGGTAGTGGGGGCCCACATTTCTAGAAAATAGACTCGTAATGGAACCTGTACGCGGAAACCAGATGTTTATATCTATTACGGATTTTAAATGACACGCTTTCAAAGATGGGTAAAATTTCAGAATTTTGTAAATATAAGACATAGTTAGACGTAAAACTAAGGTGGTCACTTGTAGAAATTATTGGTTAAGATGTAAACTTGAGACACGTCAGAGATGATATTAGTTAAGATTTAGACTTGTGATTTGAGTAAGTTTGACCCACAAAATAAAGACGCAATGCCATACTTGTTTCGGTCAAATAAAATCATTTTATACAATTTTCCTTTCTATTTCATTTCGAATTGTGTGTGTATTAGTTGTTTATTTTTTTAAGTTGCGCCATTTATTTTAGGTCTCACTTAGGGGGTTTTATTTACTTCAGCTACTACCATTGTTTATTTTGCCATTTCGCAAAAGGTGAATTCATAGCCCCACATTTTCTATTTTAATGGTTTTCATAAACTGTTTTTGGGGTGAGAATACATGCTCGTTTCACTAAGTAAACTTATTGATTTCTACTACTTAAGCGTTACGTGACTATCTTAACAAAAGCTTTTACTTGCTTACTACATGACTTCTAAACCATGTGTGATACATGGTTGTTTTCTTATGAACTGATTAAAGCTTGATTTGTTTACTACATCATTTGAGATCATTGAATTTTTATATACGAAAACCGTGAGTTTTGAACACATTATTTGTTTTACTTTGGACATAAGTAATTTTCAAATTGTATGCTATCCAGATTATTGCTTGAATATTATTGCCTAAGTCCCTTCTCGGCTACATAAGTCCCCTGTTTATCATGAACCGTTAGTTGCTATTATAGTAAGCGTGAGTGTTGTGGATAGATCTATCAGGACTGACAATCCCCGTCCGGATTTATGGTTTCTAGATGACCATGTGACGCATTTAACATTTGAGGTATTCTTGGGGTTATTGGCAGAATACCCTACTTTTATTGGGGCAAAAATCATGTTAAGGTTTTGGTGTCATGAGCTTAGCGCAATAATATATATTTCATTTAGACTTGGTGAATCTGTTTCTCTTGTCTACATTACTTAAATCTTGTGGTCCACTAAACTGTTTGATTACAATAACATTACTTGATTTACGTAATCGTTGTTTTATGATTAAAGCATATGAATTCACTCAACAATTTTATTGACTTTTTAGCATGTTTTTTCTCAGGTTTTCACGTATATTGCTCGGAGATAAGCCGCATGATGACATCAAATAACGTCTATTTTATAGCATCATTTATCCCATACAATTAACCCATTTTGTATAATTATTGCAAAGAATTGTTAATTAATCGTTTATATTTGAGAATTGCAGTAATTATGGAGTACTTGGTGAAGATTGACTAAAAGGCACGCATTCTAGAGCTTAAATAAAGATATTTGAATATTACTGTTCTAAAGACCAATACGTCATATCCATCAAGGAAGATACGGCGTATCTATGCCTGCACTCACCAAAGACCATGAAGGAAACAAGATCCAATACGCCGTATCCAGGAAAGGCAATACGCCTTATTCAAGCTATATAGGAATAAAATATTCTAGAAGATATCAAACGTGGTCCCTACTCCAAGAAACCTCCAATTCACCGTATCTAAAATCGTGGATACGCCGTATCGACATCGACTTCAGACCTTATAGAAAACTCAAAAACAAGTTTTAGGTGTGCAAAATCAAATTCTCGATACCTAAACCATAAATGTCAATTTTCAGAGGAGAAAAAGAGCAGAAGAGGTCGAGAAACGTGATTAATTCCATAGGAGACAACGTGTAATTTCTTATACTCTTGTAATCGTTCAGTTTTTGGTATCATTCGTTAACTCGGTTAGTTTACCTTGGCTAAATCATTACTTTTGTATTAATTATGACGTTTGAAGGCTAATACCTTTGGGTATTAGCCATTGTTATGAAGATCTTAATGTTTGGTTTGTTTATCTTGATTCCTTAATTATCATTGAATTATTGTTTATGTTTATCACATGATACTTGTTTACGTGCTTAAGTATGCGACCTATCATTCAACTTGGTCTAGTCCTACATATTTAATGCACTGCAAGTGCGGTGTTGTTTGGGCATAGGCTAAGAGTCCGGGATAGCTCTCCATATAGTAATGCGTATAGGTGGAACAAATAGAATCGCTAATAACGTCCTTCTTGCCTCGATTGAACTGGTTGTACCATTATAGGTGGTGGCTTAGTACTAACTAGTAACATTTTAATCATTGTTATAGTTTGGATTGTAGACTACCACCTAGCACAAGTTATCATTAAGCAGTAAGTGGGTAAAGTCTCTATGACCTAGGGTTCGTACGACATACATTGTGTCGTCCTCTAGATGAATTATAATCAATATATTAGGATGCTTTATGCTTATGCGTTTAATTGTGACAGAATTCTACGTGTCTAGGTCTTAGGAAGAAGTAATGCCTAAGTCTTAAGAATGATATGCCGCCTCGAGATAAGTAATCATTGCACTAATAAGCAAACCAACGTTCTGATTGGATTAATAATGGCTAGTACAGTTTTTTTATATTTGGCTAGACCCCTCTTTTATCTTCTGTTAATTTGCTTGCGTGTGTTTTAGTGTCATGAATTGGTTTTAGTCCCCACAAAACCTGTGCCAGTCTCTCAGGCTGAACCCGCCTTATCCATTAGATTTAGGATTAACATAGGTTTAGTAAAGGTTTAGCATAGATTAGACAAACTTAGATTAGAAAAACCAAAGTATTAATAAATTGAAAGATTTAACTTCGCTCCAAGTGTTTGACACCTTACTTACCACGAAACTCCCATGGATCAAGTACAGTGCACGTGAAAGTGTTGTGTTAGGAATTAAAAGTCTTTACACTTAGTACTGCCAAGAGTAAAAGTTTGTACTGCTAAGATTATAATTATCAGTACTAAATGATTAGTACTACTAGTGTAAAAGTTAGTACTGCTAGTACTAACTTAATACTGCTAAAGACTTAAGACTGTCAGAAGAAGATAATGATTGCATGAAGTTGAGGATCTTCGACTTGCTTCTGAATAACCAAGCTTCTGGTGAACATTCTCAATGCTATTGCGAAGTCGGAAACATTATCGCCCGAAAGATTTATGAGTCGGTTCTGAACAATAAGGAGAAGCATGTCCTCGATGTCATTGATACGAAGATGTGGAAAGTCACCTTCCTTGAACCTGTAAAGGCCGTTATCGGCTCTTCTTAGTATAATCTCTTTCAGATACCCATACCTATGTTTCCTCATTACCTCGACCTTAGTTACTGCCATAATACGTTTTGTAGAATATACATCATGTCTTGATTCTAGGCCTCGTGCATATCCATAGAAGGTTGTATGTTATTCTCTCCAATGTTAGATTCCCCATAATGCATGTTTATGATAGGCAACTTTAACAGGAATCCATATATTTGGAACCATGTCTTCAATGCCTGGAAGATCATATTGAGCAGCCTTTGTCTTTATAATAGAAGTCATGTAGGTCATTGTCGAAACTCCTCCTTGCAGATACTTGAGATCATTGTTGAAGAAGTAGTCAACTGGTACTTTTTGACGATTTCCACTCATAACTAAAGGAAGGGGTTTGGTAAGATCAAATGGATAGTCACCACCTTCTGGATTCTCCCAATCAAGTTTTTCTAAAAGATCCTTGTAACATTCTTTAAAGTCATATTCCAACTCAGCATAATTGGTATATATGCCTTTGAGAAGTCTGAATGCTGGTCCTAACAGGGTTTCTTGAGTAAGATTGGTGATTTTTAGGCCATTCATGATGTATGCAGAGAATTTAATAGGATTGCTCATCAATTCATAAAATGTCTTTAAAGATTTATCAGTGGAAGCTGCGAGAGTCATCAACTAGTTTTGAGTTTGTCCTTGTTGTGGAGTGTTGCCAACATTCCAATCAGGATCAGTGGGTTCTTGAGATTGTGTAGGTTTGGTGAACCAGTAACGTTTAGATACAGTCTCTTTTATGGGTTCATCATCATTACCCAGATTCCCTTCTTGATCTTGTGGCATATCTAAATATGTAACCTCAAACTCTGGTTCCTCTGATTGAATAGATTTTCCAAAAGATTTTGGTTGAGACTTGGTGCCTTTGGATGAGCCAGACTTTGATTCTTTTGCATTCGGACCTTTGGTTGGTTCTGCATCCTTGCTTGTCTTCCTTTTCTTCAACCCTCGGTCTGATCCAACAGAAGGGTCTTTATCATTATCTTTATCTTTTTTACTTCTCTTCAACGAATACACTTTATCGTAAGTAGAGAAGAGACTCTTTTCGAGGTCATAATACTTTATCAATCCATCATAGAATTGTATGTGTTCAAGAGCTGCTAGATATGATTCACTTTTATCCATTTTGTCGATAAGAATCTTCTTTAACTCAAATTTTATAAGTAAAGCAGCAGCTTTTCTATGAAGACTGTGGTTGAGAAGACTCCTTAGCTAGAACCGCATGCTCAAGTGACTCAGTAACCATGCTTTGGATCACTGGAGGAGCAATGTTTGATACTTCCTTTAGTAGGATTTGAGGAAGTTAATTCTTGACTTGCTTTGTGATCCTTGTAGTGATTGACGCTGAAAGGTAGTTCATGAATTCATCTTTGGTGGCTCCTAGCCTTATGTCTAGATGTTTATTTACTAGAGCAGTCACTTGAGTTTTAAGAGGATCATCCTTTTGAGTTCAGAAACATCGTTTCCAATGTTGTGACTCTGTTGTTGAATTTGAAGACGGATGCAAAATCAAGAAGTGCAGATTAAGGATTTGTAGCTTCAGTTGTTGGTGGTGGTATGGGTGTTGACAATAGTGGTGGAGGAGTGAAGGATTGTAATGATTGTGGAATGTTTTTGGTGTATACCCGCAAAGATTTAGTGATAACTGAAACATGTACTGTAAGGAGTGTCGGTGTTTGACCACTTGGTACTTCATGGGAATACAGGAACATCCATTGGAGAAACAATTTTAGCCTCTGTAGTGGGAATATTTGCAAAGTTTAAGAATTTAGCTGCCAAGTCAGATGAGTGAGAAGAACTGGTAACTGGGACTTCAGTCTTTTGTGGAACAATAGAAAGTGTCACATGAGCATCTCTTACGACTTGAGATATCTCCAGATTTTCATTCCCTTGCTGGACGTTAATCATTTCAACATTGGTACCTTTCTTTTGAACCATCTCATCATCAGCTTAAACTGGTTTATTCAGCCGTATATCCACATCATCGTATAGTTGACTGGTAGTATAATCCATCTCTTCATCTTCATCATCTTCAGGTTTATTAGTAATCTTTGTTTCATCTTCACTATCAGAATCGTTGGACGGGGTTTTAACAAACTCATCATTATTTTCTTCTTCATCATCTTCAACCTGTTCTTCATTCTCCTGATGATAATATTCGGAACCCGCTTCATTTTCATCAGTTTCATGCTCTGAATCTAACCCATTTTCATTGTCAGATTGGGTATTTTCATCATCAATGTCATTTTCTTCACCACTGCCGTCACTTTTGAGTTATTATCATTATTTTTGTCATATTCATCATTTCCCCAAGATTTAGCTTCACTTTTAGTTGATTCTTCTTTAGTCACATCGGGAACCCCTAGTTTAACACCAGTTCCTTCATTTGTAACAAAAGGTTTGATTTTTGCAGCACTTAGAGCAATTTTGGTAACAGTGCCAGAACCACTTGGATGTGTCTTGTAAAAGACCCTCAAACTCTTCTTGCAAACTTCTTCATACTAAGCATCTTCAGTTAATGCTACTTCAGACAGCAGCTCAACTCCTTTGCCTTTAGCAACATCCACCTTTTCCTTCTTTTTAGACAGAGACATCTTAGGAGTTTCTCTAATGACAAAACCTCCTGTTAGAGCCTTAGTAGACTTCTTTGCAGGTCTCTTAACTCTCTTTGACTTCCTTAAATGTTCTTCAGGTGAAATTGGGACAATAGTGAGTTGAGGAGAAGCGGGCTTCTTGAACTTTCGCGCCTTCTTAGGAGGCATAGCTCCTGTAGCAAAACCAAGGTAAGTCTTGTAAGCTTTGGTTTCCTTTATCTCAGGACTGGTCAATGATTCAGGAAGTATAGCACCATAGATTTAAGTTGCTTCTTTTGCAAAGACAAATCTTAGAGTGTTTATAAGATAGTCATCCTTGGAGGTGTGCATCCCGATCTTGTTTCTCCAGGAGACTGGCTTGTCTTGAGTAAGAAAATAATGAATGATAACTTTGGTGAATCGAGGGTAGTACTTCTTCTCTGTTTTTATAGGCTCGTTGTCAAATCTGGTAAAAGAAAATCTCTTAAAGTAGTTTAACACGTCTACATTCTTCTGTGGTAATATCCTAAAGGATTGTGCTCTAGAGAGACACAGCTTGTCATGACAGTTGTCTTTACAAAATAAACTCTTATTATGAGAGCAGCAAAGTCTCCAAGGTTGATGCATCTGGATCAACAAACCACATCATTGAGTGAATTGATTTCCATAGTGTGTCCAAATTCTATTATAAAAGACATAATTTCTTCATTGTAGGAGTGCATCAACGTCTTTGAACCTTTTACTCTTAGGGAGATCTTAAAGATATTTCTAAAGATTCCAGAGTGAGTTTGATCTCTTCTTTTGTCTTTTTAAATCTATAGAAAGTTGTCATGCTAATAAACAGAATCCCAGAAATTGTTGCATGTAAACTTCTGGAACAATTACAGTGATGAGAAATGCAAAGTAGCATGGAGTGAGAGCAAGAGCATCCATAACGACTTGAAATGTGGGTTCTCTTTGGATCTTTCCAGAATTGAGTCTTCCATTGCATTTTTGAATCTCAAGTCTTTTCTCCTTGGGAACAAGTTGAAGATAAAGTTTGGCTTGTTGAGCAGTAATGAAAGACATGATTCTGCTAAGATTTGTCACATACAATTCATATACAAACAAATATATTTCATTGAAAGACAATCTAGATCATGACGAATGATTATAGATGCAAGACCGATTTACACTAGGAATTATGCATACAGTTACTAGGCAAAGCATTGACACATATGAAACCAGGAGAAACACATAATCATACAACATACTAACTATAGGCAATCTATAGAAACCAAGGCAATCACTAAAGATTTCTAAGGAAAAACTAGACCTAAATTAATCACTAAGTGATAAGTTAAGGTTTAATTAAACTTAGATTAGATTATCAAATTTGATTACCAAGATTACGAGATTAGTTCTTCTAGAAAAAATCATGTATAGTTTTCCCAATATTAGTGTATAGTTTGCCTGTGTTGACCTAAGCCGTATAGTTCGCCTATACAACCATGTATAATTCGCCTGTATTAAGCCAAGTGTATAGTTCGCCTATGTATACGTGTATAATTCGCCTGCATTAACACTAGTGTATAGTTCGCCTATGTATACATGTATAGTTTGCCTGTGTTAATCCAAGCGTATAGTTCGCCTATGTAACCGCGTATTATTCGCCTGTATTAACCCACGTGTATAGTTCGCCTATAAAAACTTTACACCAACAATTTTCACCTTTTCAAGGATCAATATCCATCTTAACATGATCATATAGCATCTAGGAAACATTTTAACACATTTAACTCATGAATTAACCACAAAAATCTTGCCTTTTGACTTCATCGACACATATGAACACGAAAACCCAAGTTCTTCAAGATTTTAACATATTAGCATGTTTAAGAACACTCAAATACACACAAACAATCATTATAGCAGTTCTAAACCCAAACCCATGAACCTTCTATAAGTCTTGACCATTTTCCTTTTGTTTGCATCAAGAATCAATCAAAACGTATGATTAACGTCTCCATTAAAATTGTTATTGGTATAACATCTAGACCCCTAAAGGACTAAAACCTCTCAATCAATTTAACAATACATCCACTTTTGAGGGTGACAAAAGTTAGGTCTAATTTTAGGGTTTTTGGAGCATAATTCCAAGATTAGGTCTGATATATGGAAGTTTTAACATTAAAGCAAGTGTACCTTTAGATTAAAACGAAGATTGAACGAGTTCTTGAAGGTTTAAAATTCAACAATGGAGGTTTAAGGTTTTTGTGTGTGTGAAAAGTGTAGGAAACACGACAAGGGGGTGTTTATGTTTAAAACTTTTGGATTTTAGCATAAATGCCCCCCTAACGTTTACTATAGCTTTCACTTTCCTAGTAAACTTTACCTAAGGCATAAAATAGTTTCCCAAATGGCAAAACTAACCCCTAAGGTTTATTTATCAAGAATGAGTCTCACATATTACCATAAGACCCTTTAAAGAATTAAACATATAACAAATAAAGCCCGTTTGAGTTAAAATTAATTAAATCCCTTTAAATATTTATCAGATATGTTTAAAATCTTTTCTGATTATCACATAATTAATTATGAAGAAGATATTTGACATTGTCTCCCCCTCAAACAATGACCCGTTTTTTATTTAAAGAGCTGTAGTCGTTGTTTGAGTGGTCAAATGTCTTTGAAAATGATTTAATTAATAAATTTATGATTTGAAAATTTTTAATTCTGAAAATCAACACCCAAGAAATAAGATTTCTCTTATTTTAATCACATAAGCGCACTGACACGTACACTAATGGTATATAGGAAGCACGGGTTGTGATGAAAAGAAATCACAAGCCTTTGAATGAATATGAAGTAATTCATTCCCGAGAAAAATAAATTTCTCGTTGTAAGGTCAAGTTTTCTTTTTGAAATACTTACCTTTAAAATGATGATTGGGTTCCTATCTGAAATAATAACAAGCCATATGACATGTTTTCTATTTGAAATTTATTTACAGCTTTGTGCCATTATTGAATGACATTCCTGAAGCCGTAAATATTATCGATGCTAGAAAGCATGTCATAAAAACATATTTTTGCATTTTTTATAATTTTTGATTTTTACTTTTTTATTTTGTTTTTTTTTTAAAATTTTTATAAAAATGAAAAATCTTTTTGGATTTTTTATGTTTTCATATATACATATATACAGGATATGAGTTACCACCATCACTCGTCTGTTTCCTCTGCCAAATGTTTCAATGTTTCCGGAGACATGCTTCTCATACCTAGCTTTTCGATCAAGAAGTTAAATCTATCCCGTGCCAAAGGTTTGGTGAAAATGTCAGCCAATTGGTATTCAGTCCGGACAAAGTATAGATCCATTATTCCATTCCACTTGCTCCTTTATAAAATGGTAGCGAACATCGATGTGCTTGGCTCGCGAGTGTTGAACATTGTTGCAACATAAAGCAATCACACTCTTGTTGTCGCAGTACAAAGGAATCTTATTGAATTGAAACCCATAATCTGTTAGTTGTGTGCGCATCCATAGAATTTGAGCACAACACCCAGATAAGGAAATATATTCAGCCTTTGTACTTGAGATGGCAGTGCTCTTTTTCTTCTTGGACGACCAGCTAACAAGTTTGTCACCTTAGAACTGAGCGCTTCCTGATGTACTACATCTAGTGTCTGACACCCCGCGTGGTCGGCATCTGCATATGCTGTTAGTGACATATCGGTGTCCTTCGAGTACTAGAGACCCATGTTGATGGTTCCCTTAAGGTATCGAAAGATCCGTTTCACCGCTTGTAAGTGCTTTTCGGTAGGCTTTACCTGATACCGAGAACATAAGTAGACTGTATAGACAAGGTCATGTCTATTGGGTGTAAGATACATAAGGGATCTAATCATGCCACAGTAAAGTGTAGCATCAACTTGTTTCCCCTATAGATCTTCATCCAGTTTATTCTTTTCAACCATGGGTGTGTCGACAAAATCAGTAGTAAGCAAACCATATTTTTTAACAATTTCAGAAGCATATTTAGATTGGTTTATAAAGATGCCTCTAGGACTTTAGAAATTTGTAATCCTAAAAGAATGACATCTGCCCTTCATGACATTTTTGAACTTAGTGGTCATCTTGATTAGAACAAAAACTCATTACACATGGCAGGTATTAGTGGATGCAAATATAATTTATCCGTCAACATAATTTTGAACCAGTAATAAGTTGTCCCAGCTTGCCGTGTGAAGAGTGTTGGATCAACTGCACGTTTGGAGAAATGTTGTGAGATTAGGAAGCTTGTCAGCATGTTGTATCATGCACGTGGTGCTTGTTTGAGACCGTAGAGGGCCTTTTACAGCTTGTACACATGCTATGGGTTATCCTGATCAACAAATCCTTCTGGTTGAGAAACGTAGACCTCTTCTTTGAGCTCGCCATTTAAGAAATCCGTTTTGACCTCCATTGGTAGATTCGACATATTCTTATGTGGCGGCGTTTTCTACGTAGAACCGGCATGGCCTCTATTCTAGAAAACCGGTGTAATTGTTCCTCAAAATTATTCCCTCTTCTTGCCTGATTTGTGCAACTGTCTGCCTTATTTTTTAGTACCCCGCCAAATTCATCCTGTCTTGACCTTATAAATCCCATTTTAGTTTGATCGATACACTGTATATGGACATCGACACAATTCCAAAAACTTCTAGTCTTTCTAATTTATGAATTTCTTCTTGTATTGCATCGATTCATGATGGTTCTGTCATTGCTTGTTTGAAGTTCTTTGGTTCTACAGAAGTTAGGAAGGCATCGAAGTAACACCACATGGCATCAGTTTCGAGTTGTTTTCTCTTAGATACAGAGCGAGAAGGATCGCCAATCACGTTTGCTCCTTAGTCCATCTACCAAGGTGTTCAAATGGAGTGTGGGTTTGTCTCACATTTGATGATGATCTTTAAGAAGTCCAGCCTTTATTAAGAGATTCATGAAGTGGATCATCATGAAAAATTAGTGTTTTTGGTGATTCTTAAAAACCTTAAGAAATGCTTGGAGAATGTTCTTGTTCTTGTGTTGATGGAATACTTGTTGATGAAGCATCCTGGTCAATGGAAGTTGACACTAGGGAATCGGCTAAAACCACAGCTCTTGGTGCAGCAGCTTCTTGAACTGGAGTAATAGAAATTGATGGAGGATTGAAATATTCATCGAACATAGGTTGAAACAAGCGATCCTAATCATCACTTTTTCTTGGAATACAAGGTTGTTGAGAAATAGGGTTTGGAACGAGTCCTGAATTGGATGTAGCATAGGGAGTCATTAGGACTCGCAGCCGGGTATGAACTGAAATTGTTAGAAGCCATAGTTGTCGCTCATTAGAATGTCACATGAATTGTTTCTATAATTTTTCGGGTTCTTTTGTTGTAGATTCTGAACGCTTTCTTTGCAGGCACATAACTAACGAAAATACCAATGTCAGCTTTTGCATCTAATTTACCCAGGTTGTCATTATCATTAGTAGGATAACAGAGTGGACCAAAGACATGAAAGAATGATAAATCCGGTTTCTTATCTTGCATAAGCTCATATGGAGTTTTGTTGTATCGAAGGTGGATTAAAGAACGGTTTTGGGTGTAACAGGCTGTATTGACTGCTTTGGCTAATAAAAATATTAGAGCTTTAGAAATATTAACATTGTACGAGCAGCTTCTACAAGAGTTCAATTTCGCCTTTCGACAATGTTGTTTTGCTGAGGAGTGCGGGCAACAAATGTTTGATGCGAGATGCCAACATTTTCATAAAATTCATGAAGTGTCTGATTGACAAATTTGGTTCCATTATCTGTTCGAACATTACGGACAGTGGCGGGGCCAAAACGGGGCACAAAATCAATGAATTTGAAATATTTTTGATGCATTTGAGGATGGCCTTAGGAGCATCATATTTGAGAACATACACCAAGTGAATCATGAGTAGTCATAAACAATCACTAAGATATAACTTTTCAATTATATGCCAAAAGATATAGTTTCTCCTGGTTAGTGTCTTCAGCTTTGGGTTGATGAGAGGATTTCTTACTTTTTCCTAATGCACATGCTGAACACAGATGATCGTTCTAAAATTTAAGTCTTGGAATACCTCGAGTAAGACCGCCTTTAGCTAGCTTGTTAAGAGTACCGAAGTTGAGATGTGATAACCGACGGTGCCATAACCATCTCTTAGTCTTTGACGCTTTGGATAAAAGACAGATCGGAGATGTTTTGAGCATGTCATCAAGAGAAATTGTGTACAAATTTGTGTCACGGGATCCTGAAAGTAGATCAACACCTTCTAAATTACGAATAAAGCAAGTGTTTTTCCGAAATGCGACTTCAAGATCCGCGTTGCAATAATTGGTCCATCAGAAAACATGTTATGTTCAAGGCCTCGACGTTAGATTACTCTTGAGATAGTAACATTTCCCAGTTGATAGTCACCATAACCATATTCCTTTTCATATTTGGGTCGTTCTCGATCTGTACTGTTCCCAGAATTACTACCACAAAAGTTATGAGCTGAGAGCGGATCTATAACACCCCCATTTTTTACATATAGCAGCGGAATCTAATATGGGGTATTATTTTATAGTATAACAGTCATAATCATAGAAAACGACTCAAATAGGCGTTTTTAAAGATAAGTTATCATTTATTTTTTCATCAGAGTTTTTTACTAATAGAGGTCCAAAATCTACATGAACATAAAGTTTGGAATGATAACAGTTTTTACCATCTTCAAGTCCGTGCCACTACATGCCATAAGATGCTCAGTTACTTGAGATAAACATGCTAAAAACGTCAACACAATGGTTGAGTGAAATTCATAGGTTTATATTAAATAGTTTGAATACAAGTTCAATAGTGGGTTACGTTGTTATACACCCATAAGTGTAATAATTGCAATGGGTGCAATTATTATAGAAAATAGTATTATTGCGTCTAAGCTCATGGTACTCAAACTGACTAGTGTATATATCAATAATGATATATATAATGATAATGGCCCCCGTGTAGGTAATTGCCATATACCTATGAGTTTCAAATATAGTGCGTTTGATTACCTATCCGGCTAACACAAATGGGATTCGTCAATCCCAATAGGCTTATCACAATATTCGATTCTTCGTAGTGATTAATGGTCCATGGTGGTGGGGTCTTTTGGCATAAAGGGACTTGGAATAAGATGCAATTAATTATCAGGATAAATATATTTGAATAACACTTGTATTCATAGTTATAGCATGAATCCCCCTCGCGGGTTTATGAACATTTACAAAGAGTAAATGCGAGGCTATTATCCTTAACAGGGGTAATCTGTTGATGGCATAAGAATTTCAAGTGAAGTATTAGCTACGTTCACGCAACCCTGGGGAAATATGTCAAGTCTTAGTATGCTGGTTTATGTTTCAAAAACTTCATAATGTTTAACGTTATTACTTTGATTTATTAATTTATGAAGTATTGTATCACTGTCGGGCTAATTATATCAGAGGCCTTGTAAGGTAATCGTTTGAGGAGCCGGCACTTTAAATCATAAAACCAACAAATCGTCAAAACAAATACCAATGGAAACCTCACATGAAATTCCTAGTAACATGATTACGATAAGATTTTATAGTTTCTTCAAAAAAACTAGTCGATGATAAGTTACGTTAATTATACAAACCGCAATTTTGATTTATTTAAATAATAAATCATATTTATTATTACATGTTGTCGTTTATAAAATTTATTTTATAATTATTTGATTCGAAAACGAAAAAGGAAATAATTTAACTCATAGAATTTATCAAAAACGAACCGCTAAATCACGTTTTCATTATTCGGACCCTAAAGCGATTTGATGTAAAACGACATTCCTGACAACTTTTTAGTTTTGCCCGAGACCCAGAAACGGGCAGAAAGTGACCGAAATACACTCGCAAGATTTAGAAACGAGAAAATAATTAAATTATATTTAATTAACAGTTTTATTAAATAAAAATATTTAATAAATTTAGTCATCATTTTATTCGAAAACGTTTGTTGATAACGCGAACATATGGGTTAGAAATTTATTTTTATTTTTTTTTTATTTCGGACGAGACGTAACCGGTTCACTAAATAAATAACGAACATTTTTATAAATGTTATAAAAATGATTATGAAATATTATCAAGTAAATACTCGTTTTTGTTGGAAAAATTATTTGAAAAACAACGGCGCAAGTTTCGCGCGTCGAATCATTAGTTAAGTCGCCCAAACGAGTCTCGAACCGCTTTTTATCAAAAGTATAATAAAAAAAATTAACTTCTAACCTCAAACTTTATACACTTACTCATTCATTTTAAAAGTTTTATAAATAAATATACTTATAACATTATTTCTTTATTACAAAAATATAAACACATTCATACAATCACTCTCCTTAGTTCTAAAAAATTACCAACTGTAGTACACACCAAATGAAAAAAAAGAAGACTTTCTTGTTCATTCAAGATTGAAAAAACCACCTTATAGCAACGTCTCTTTTACAAATCAAATAACATCCATTTATTATTTACTACACACAATCCTTCGTCGTTTTCCTTCTTTGTTATCGTGAGCGCACGGTCATTAGAAAATGGAAGTGTTTGTTTCATTCAGTTTCCAGTTGGTGTTTGGGTTGTTGTTTATGTTCATTAGTGAGCCATTAGACATTCTTTCTTCGAGTTGTTGTGTGCGCAACATGCATAATGCATGGTACAGTGAAAAAGGTAAACTTTCACGACTGGGTTTTAGTTTCGGTTAGGTTCGCATGGGTTCACGACGGGAATAGTTGGATTTCGAGTTTGTGTAGGTTAAAAGTTTGGGTCGATTTTCAATTCTGTCTCGATCTTGTACCTCATGTCGTCTTTTATCTCGATCATTTGGCTAAGAGGTAATATTAATTCTCCTTCACGTTTCATTTCGATCTTGCTTTTATAGATTGGTTCATCTCGTAAATAAATTGTTGTTCATCGTGAAATTGTAAAAAAAAAATATGACTTTTCTTACAAGAAATGTTATTCTGATGAGCACAGCTGTCTGATAGTTTCTGTCGTCGCTAATTGCTGAAGAGCATTGGAATAACAAAAAGAATACGTTGACAGATTTTTAAGTCACTAAAAAACAAGTAGAAGTCATCAATGATTTTTGTCTTTTGATTGTTCACATAGTAAAGCTCAGCCCTAAATGCATGTGATATAGGCATGAATATCTTGACCTCAAAAGATGGAAAAGCTTTATTACTGTATTATGCATATGAATGGATCAAATATGGGTCAAACAAGAGTTGTCATATTCCCAAGAAAAAAGAATCGAGTCACATTGTTTATGTCGTCAGAATGGAACAAAATGGTGTCATATTAGTTTTCCATTAATATTTATTTAAAATGTTTAAGAATTAACTTTTATAATATAAATTAAATTGTTTAATTGTGTTATATTTTGGGCTTAAGTGGTAATTGGGAAATACTTAAATTAGGCCCAACTATATTTTTTTATAAAAATCTTTATAAAAACTAAATTATATTTATTCGTGTAACATTTATAAATCCTAAGTCGCATTGCTAGTTGAGCATTGGGAGCATTCGAGACGCGTGGATATCAACAAAACTTAAGGACTCAGTTTTCTTCACATTCGATAACTATTTTTTCTTAGATAGACAAAATGAGTCACGACTGAAATCTGGTAATCTTGTTAAATCATAAATTATTGGGACCTGAATTTACTCTGATTTATTTAAATCAAATGTGACATTTTATCAAACGTCTATTTGAGGTCGTTTACTGTAACTTGTACTTTATACTATGAAGTGGCACCCCAAAGTGGTATTCCGCTGCGTTGTGATTTTATGGGCTCGTTTATTTAAGCAACTTATTGGTTACTACTACATAAGCGTTACATGAATGTTTTTACTAAAGCTTTTGCTTATCTACCACATGATTTTAATACATGTTTGATACATGCTTGTTTTACCGCATAACTTATCGGTTACTACTACATAAGCGTTACATGAATGTTTTTACTAAAGCTTTTGCTTGCCTACCACATGATTTCTAATACATGCTTGTTTTATAAACTGGACACAAGAAACTTTATGGTATGCTGGACCCAAATATGAGGTCAATTACATGAGTAGTTATTGCCAAAGACCCCACATCATGAACTGTCAATTGCCTATAATGGGTGAGCGCTAGTACAAATAAATAGATCTATTGGGTTTGACAGCCCTGTCCGGGGGTATGAATCGAATCCTTTCGAGCACCCAGTCAACGGACAATTTGTATTTAGAATTTAGGTATAAGGCAATAATACCTAGTTATGGGGCAACATGAATTACATACAAGATATGTGTTAACGTCAAGGCTTCGGTGTCATGAGCTCAATGCAATCAAGATTTATACATTGGTATCGATGCAATATTTTGTTGAATTATAACATTGAAATACTTGTCGCTGGGCTGATCTTAAACCTTGTGGTCCACTATTGAACATTACTTGATTTATTGAAACATTACTTGGATTTCGATAACAATTCTTCTAAATGTTGTAACGCTACTTTTCTTACAGAAATATTTCTTGAACTATTTCAATACTGCTTTTACTTAAACCTATGAATTCACCAACATTATTGTTGACGTTTTTGCATGTATTTTCTCAGGTTATTATATTGCTAGCTGAGCATTGGGAGCATTCGAGACGCGTGGATATCAACAAAACTTAAGGACTCAGTTTTCTTCACATTCGATAACTATTTTTCCTTAGATAGACAAAATGAGTCACGACTGAAATCTGGTAATCTTGTTAAATCATAAATTATTGGGACCTGAATTTACTTTGATTTATTTAAATCGAATGTGACATTTTATCAAACGTCTCTTTGAGGCCATTTACTGTAACTTGTACTTTATACTATGAAGTGGCACCCCAAAGTGGTATTTCCCATGCGTTGTGATTTTATGGGGGTGCTTCAACTACTAAGTTTATATTATGATTATAAACCCTTTAATCATTTATCCTTGTTTTCTAGATTTTCAGCAAAAAATTTTAGTCATTTTATGACTACAAATAAAATACTAAATCATCAAATTGACTTTTCCTCTTTCAATCTCTACCTTACCAATGGGTTATGAACTACTGTGATTTTTGAGAAAAAATAATATTAAGCCTAACTATTTTATAAAAATTCAACATCACAAAGTACTCAAATTCGGATCTGAACGCACACCAAAAAGTTTGATTTTTCTAAAAATACTTAGACAATGAATTAGGACTTGTGCTTTGATCTGGAGTTAATAGACACATAAAATATGACCTCTGATTTTTTCCCAAGCCTTGACTCAACTTTTAAGTAGGGGTTTTACTCCCCGAAATCAGACCCAAATCTGACCTGAATTTACTGTTTTGACAACTTTTCTTATAAAAATTATTTGACTAACTTTCCTACCTCAAAACCTTTCAGGGCCAGATTTTTTGGAAACTAGACCCTCTGAACTTCAATTTAGGAAGAAGATTCATCCCAAAACTCGTTTTTATCATTAAGATATCATTCAATCAACACGACCCAAATTTCTGCCAAACCTTAACTTTTAATTTAACGCGATCTAACCTAAACCGTTTACACCCACATGCTCTAAATCTAATCCCAAACACTCCCATATAGTTTTCTATCATTAATTTATAGACAATTTATGAACCCTAATTTATCCATAATTAATGTTACTAATTATAAAAAGATTAAACAAAAACTTAATTAAGCTCATAGCTAAACCTTTACTCGATACCACACGAATCACTGCCTTGGTTGTTGATTAAAAAATATTTTTTTTCTTTCTTGAGGGATTCGGCCGAACAAACAAAGAGGGAGAGAAAAAAGTGATTTAGAGATTTATTGATTTTGTATTTATAATTAATTTTAAATACTAGACTTAACTCGAACCTAATAATACATTATATACTCTTTACGCCCATATATCAATTATTTACCAAATC
>BQNB010136727.1:0-17957 GCA_026074375.1 Tanacetum coccineum
GTAAGCTCAGGCACAACATTGTTGCAATGATCAAGAACTTCTCGAATCTTTCCCATAAAAAACTCACGAGTCACAAATTTTGTTTTAATATGGTTGCGAATTTGACCACGTCGCCTACACATGCCAGCAATGCTTCCTGGAAGAATATTTGTCTTGTTTGAAATAAATCCTCTCTTGCTTTTGGATTTGGATTTGGTAGCAGTTGTTGGTGATACAGTTGCCGTCAATTCCTGAAAAATTGTCTTATTTAAAGATAAGTCTTTCCTAGGGGATCTATTTGGTGTGGGAATTTGTGTCTACATCTGCTCATTCCTAGTCGCCATACTACCCGTTGCATGAGTTTTGACTAATGTATGATCAGTATGATCATCATTGTCTTTCTCCTCAGCAGCATCATCCGTTTTCTCAACATCATCATCTTTCTCTTTATCTTCATCCATATTATCATCTTTCTTCTTAGTAACATCATCATCATCAACAACAACTTCTGGGTTTTCGTTATGACTCTCGGGCTCTATCCTAGTACCGGAATCATCATCATCATTAAAAATAGAATCAGCAAACTCACTTGCATACGATTCTTCATCTTCTTCACCTGCAACCATCTTTTCTATTTCCTCCTCCTCTAATTTCTCTTGTACTTTAGCAATATTCTCTTGAGCTTCAGCAGCTAGAGCAGTTTTGTATAAAGTGAGACTTAGAAGGGTTGCTTCAGCCATTTCGTCCCTTTCTCTGTCATCACCATGAGGTGGAATTGGAGTTGTACTTTGCTTCTTTTGTCTGATGGTAACTTTGAGCGATTTTCTTGGTGAACTTGTTTCCCCAACACTTTGCTTCCTCTTCTTCCCTTGAGGACTAGCAGCAGTAAGGGTTGGTGTCTTATAGGCTCTAGGTGTAGTCCTATGCGTTCCTTGGGTAGAAACAACCGGTTGTGGTTGATTCATTGGAACTTCTACCCCAAAAAACACCGTCTCATACTCCTTATAATCATCAGTGGCACGTATCTCATCAGTTAAGAATGCATCAGGAATTGGCATCCCTGAAACAACACATTCCGTGTAGAGTAAACACTCACCAATGGAATATCATCCTTGATGGAATGATAATCCTCATCAAGTCTTTGAGGAATGGATGGAAACTTCTTCATCAAATCAGCAATTATAAGCTTGGTGAAGCGAGGGTACTGGATGACATCCTTCTTCTGAAAGACATAGTTAAGGAAATCCCACCAGGGAAGAGCAGCATAATCAACATTTGTCCAATTGACCACGACATGAAATAGCTGAAGTATGTTAATCTTTGTTTGATCATGCCTAGATGTTCGAGTAGTCAAGCAACGATTGAACACCTTGAACATGGTTTGCCACAGTTGAGCAAGAAACTTCGTGTAGAAGGCACTCACTTTATCAACAACACCTTGATAGCCAACCGTCTGCATGAAAGATTCAATAACCTTGATGTTGACTGGTGCAATGAATGGATTATCTGGAGTTTCCACTGGCAGCTTAAGAGTATCATGAAACATATCAACAGTATACACAATCTCTTGTGTGTCCAACTTGAATCTGATGGTATCCTTCGTTTCAGGCACCTTGCTAACTGGCTTCCAGAATTGTTGTAAGTACACGACTGGAACATCGGCAGTAGCAGTAAAAGCATAACTTATTGGATGATCAAGTAAAATCTGTCCCACTGTCTTACATTCTGTTGAGCATGGGATACTTTAGAGCACATCATAGTTATTACATCTCCTAATGCTTTGAAATTTAGGGACAAGTTGAGCAACTAGAATAATATGTTGAGCCATATAGAATACTGTATGATGACATAAAATGATTAGTGAAATGAGATAAAATTTATATGAGGGCTTTCTATTTGAGCTTTTTACATCTTGGCCCGTATACATAATAAACATTAATTAACATTGTCTTTCGAGCTAGACTTTTATCTTGAATCTTCGAGTGACCGAAGCTTCTTTGTTTGGGTCCATTTAGGTAAACCTAACAAAATCTTTGCCGAGCGCACTATTACCCTTTATTTCAATTGGTGAGGTTTAGCCTAATGATTCCGTTTTCATCTATTATACAAAAGCCCACCAAAAATATAAGTGTGTCGGTAGTATTGTAGACTTTAGAACTTGGCCTGTACATCATTTTGAGACCTAATTGATTAGCAAAAATAGACTGTTCAAGAACGTAACATTTAGGATTTCACCCCAAACAGCCTTTATGTATGTGTGTGTTATATGTCATGTTTGCACAGTAGATATCATACGAAAGTTATAGGATTAGAGGAGAGGAGCTAGAGAGTATTTTTCATCATTTTCAAAGTTTTCATTCCAAAAGGGAAAATAGAAATGGGAGGGAGAAGTGAGTTACAAAATGTAAAGACTTGTATAAATACCCCTCCTAGATGGATATTTATACTTATTGTTATTCCAATTCTATTTTCTTAACTTTAGTCAAACCTTGGTCAAATTTACTTAACTTTGACCAAGATAGACTTTATTACATTATAATTATTAATAAAACTATAAACTATATAAAGACCAATTCATTTAATAATAAACACTTTTCTTGAACCTAACAATCTTCCTTTAAGGGTTGATTATTATAGACGTTTCATCGTCGGCAGAATTGGTCTTCCATTCACAAACGATTCTCACCTTCTCATCTACTCACGATACCTTAGACGCTTGCTTATCTCTCTTTCGTATGCTTTCATTATGTCATGGTCTAATTCACCTAGCAGAGGTGGTTTCTTCCAAGGTTCAGATTGAAAGATCTTTAGCTTTACTTCTTTCAAGACTTTTTCCAAAGTAGCATCACAGAACTTAACAATATCTACCAAATACATAACCCACTTCTTATTTTTGTTGTTTAAGTAAATCAAACCGTATTTGGCTTGTCTACTATTGAGTACGAATCATATGCTTCAATAACAAGGAATATCAATGTTGGTGCGGTTAAGTTGATATTTATCTGGTAACTCTCTATACCCAACTGGAAATCATGAACTCTCTCCCAAATCACACAACTTTTGATGAATGTTATTAAGGAATTCACCAATTTGGTTTCATGGTAATTGACCTTTGTTTTAAAAGAGATAATACAAGTCTTCAATATCATTTTTGTTCAGGTACTTGAAGTCAGCTTTAGAAAAACTATCTGACAACTAGTTCATCAGTAGTAATTCTGACAACTTCTGTAATTATGTGATTAGAGAAATAGTCTTCTGGATTGTCTTTGACTTTTCTTTGATTTTACTTGTATACTCTCTTATTCCATGAATCTTTCCAATGTTGAATTGACAACCGTGCGTCTTCATTAAAATTCTTGAATTCCTTTCGAACCCAACGATTAATCTTTTCTTCTAAATTAGCTTCTGGAAATGGTTCTGCATGTATCTTGTGGGGTGAAAGAATATACTTCTTCTCATCAGTATTTCCATTCTTCAAGAAGAACATATCTTTGTTATACAAATACCTTGGAGGTTCATTTAGATTCCTTTGAGGTCCATAGAAAATGAGAGTTTTTGGTATTGATCGTCTTATATTGTCTTGTCTGCTTTCCTAAACTATCTGATTCTCTATAAAATTTGTTTCTTGTTCCACATGGTAGGCGTACTCTTTAGCATTTCTAAACTAATTACTCAACATATCATTTAGTATAGCCTCCATTCTTGCTCGATCAAAGATAGCTGGAATACGCTTATCAACATTTTGAATGTCTATGAGCAGCTTAGGTGTTTCATCTTTTGGAATTACCTCATCTTCATCAATAACTATTTCTACTTCCCTTGCATCCTATTCTTGTTGTTTCTTGGTTACATAAGATGTGGATTCTTTGGCTAATCGTTTTGACGAAGAACCCCTTGCAGACTTTGAACTTTTAGATGTCTTGTGTCTTTTCACTCTTTTCTCCCCCTTCGGAGGAGCATCATCTCCTTGATGATCATCATGATGCTATGAGTGAAAATCACCATCCATACAAGAAGTATTAGAGGTGGAAGACTTTTTAAACTTATGCTTTAGTACATCCCACAATGCTGGATCATTAGCCTGATCTTGAAGATTAGACTTCATCTTTAAATACAATTATTATTGAAGATCAGCTGATGAAGTTGTAGCGGTGGAAGTAGTTGTGGTAGGATAAACTTGAATAAAATTATTCTATACATAATGCTTGAAAAGTTCTTCTATGATATTGGGTGCGTGTGCATCAAATTATTTGGAAATAAGAGCAGGTACTTCAGACTGAAAACATCTCGCTCTTGAATAACAGTGTCAGCCACAATTCTTTTCAAATTTCCTTCAATCAAATCTTTGGTGGCTTTTTCAGAAATTTGAGGTACAATTTCATAGAGAACTTGATCAACTTTTCCATAAACTTTCTAGGATTCGTCAGTTGTCACACATTTTCATTCCATGTCCCTGATCATATATCCTTGATGCCTGCACATTCTGCGAAGTGCACCTGGAAGATGACTATACTTGCTGGAAATGCGTATTTGTCAATTCCTTTAGATGTAGTGGTAGTTGAGGGTGATATAGTGTTTGTCAATTCCTGAACAATGTTCTTATCCAAAGATAATTTTATCCTAGGGGATCTAATTGGTGTAGGAATTGGTGTCTGCATCTTCTCTGTCCTATTCTCCAAACTATCCATCTCTTGATTTCTGACCAATGCATGATCAGTTTGATCATCGTTGTCTTTCTCCTTAACATCATCTTTCTTCTCATCTTTCTTCTCATCAACATTTACATCATCATCATCAATAACTTCCAGATTATCCTTATGACTCCTAGGCTCTAACCTATTACCGGAATCATCAACATCATCATGAAGCATAGAAGCAGCAAACTTACTAGCATATGATTCATCATCTTTTTCACCTTTTACCACCAGCTTTTGTTTGATGGTTACTTTAAGCGATTTTATCGGTGATCATGTTTCCCCATCACTTTGCTTCCTCTTCTTTCCCTGAGGACTAGCAGCAGTAAGGGTAGGTGTCCCATAGGCTCTAGGTGTAGTCATATGCATTCCTTAGGTAGAAACAACCGGTTGTGGTTGATTCATTGGAACTGCTACTTTTACAAAAACCGTCTCATACTTTGCATAATCATTAGTGGCACAGATTTCATCCGTTAAGAATGCATCCGGAATTAGCATCCCTCAAAACAACACATTCCCTGTAAAGTAAACACTCACCAATGGAATATCATCCTTGATGGAATGATAATTCTCTTCTAGCCGTTTAGGAATGGATGGATACTTCTTCATTAAGTCAGCAATAATGAGTTTGAGAAGCGAGGATACTGAATGACATCCTTCTTCTAAAATACACAATTAATGAAATCCCACCAGAGAAGAGCAGCATAGTCAAAATTTATTCGGTTGACGACAACATGAATTAGCTGATGTATGTTGATCTTTGTTTGATCATCCCCATATTTTTGAGTAGTCAAGCAATGGTTGAACACCTTAAACATGGTTTTCCATGGTTGAGCAAGAAACTTTGTATAGAAATCACTCACTATATCAACAACGCCTTGATAGCCAACCTTCTGCATGAATGATTCAATAACCTTGATGTTGGCTGGTGCGATGAATGGATTTTCTAGAGTTTCCACTGGCAGCTTAAGAGTGTTACAAAACATATCAACAGTGTAAGTTATCTCTTGTGTGTCCAGCTTGAACTTGATAGTGTCCTTAGTATCAGGCATCTTCCTAACTGTCTTCCAGAACTGTTGTAGGTACATAGCCAAAAAATTTGCAGTCACAGTGAGAGCATAGCTCAATGGATGATCAAGTGAAATTTGTCCCACTATCTTGCATTCTGGTGAGCATGGTATACTTTGGAGCACAACATAGTTATTGCACCTCCCAATGCGTTGAAATTTGCGGATGAGTTGAGCAGCTGGAATGATTTGTTGAGCCATGTGGAATACTGTATGATAAGATGAAGTGATTAGTGAAATGAGATAAAGTTTATGTAATATTCAGTTCTATAACATTTTTGTCTCTTTCCACTTTGTCTGTTTTTATATGCTCTGGCAATTCTTTTTGAGCATATTCTTATTATTTTCTTTCTCATGTGTCAATTTTTGCTTTTTCGGACACATGCCATACGCTTTATTCGTCTTTTTCTTTTGATCTTATTTTGTATGCTCTAGCAAATTTTTTTCGAGCATACTTAGATTTGCTTTTTCGCGTATGGATTTTATCTCTCTTTCTATTTTATGTTTCTTCAACAAAAAGCATTTGTGAAATGATACTCTTTTAAGAATAATAAAGATATACTTTACCAATTTGGCAAAAACACAAATAGTTACAACCATTAATGTTTAAGAAATCCAAAAGTATAACTTTATATTCTCAAAAAAAACTTTTTAGTAAAAGAGTACCACTTTCTAACACAAAAATGCAGCTTTTCAATAGAAATTTGAGATAACATTTCCAAAATCACAAGTTTGCCAAAAAATGTTTGAAAAGTATGATTATACAACCAAACTAATGTAACAACAAATGGATGGTTACTAAGCCACTCACTCCTCATTCTGTTCAGTGCAAAAAACGGTCAAAACCAAACATGACTTAGACCATTTAGCCAATTGAGTACAAAAGTTAGTTATAAACCCTTTTGACCGGTTTGTGAAATATTCTTGTCAAAACTCTTGAAATTTGTCTTTGTTGAAACATGAGAATCCATAATCACAAACAGTTTAATCACCATGTACATTCATTTAGTTTCCTCAAATCATTTGAATCATTGATCACTGAATGAAAAATTTAGCTATGAAAAACATATTCTTATATACGATATTTGGATGGTCAGTAGATTGCTCAATCCTCTGCCTGTTAAATTTAGGAAACAGTAGTAACCGGACACAATCTTTACCATTTGACTCATCTATCAATATAAAAATATGAATTTATAACTGAATTTATCATTGGTGTTTGTAAAATGCCATTTTGTTTAGCAATTAAGCCCACTTGAGTATCCATAAATTTTTTTTAGCCTAATAAAGAAGTTTTCCAAAACCCAATCATAGATAACCGAAACCTAAAATATTAGTCCATTTAAAATTTATGAAACCCATTTTTAGCCTAATAAGCCTTTTACAAAACCCATTGAAAATCCCAATAACCATTTAAGAAACCACCGTTAAGGTATTTATGAAACCATTCACTGCTTTTGTAAAACATAATTAACAATTCTAGTGATAAACTGATGATTTTGTCACAACTTTAAGCCTGGAATTATCACCTTAGTCACATTTTAAGACCAGTTAATTATCAAAAAGCTTAGTTTCATGTTTATGAAACCATCATGGTTACCAAACCTTTTAATTATTGGTCCATTCATGACATTTTCAGTGATCTACCAGCACAAATCATTATTCAAGACTAAAGAACATTTCACCTCAATCAATTTCTCATTACAAACACTTTCATATTTATGAAACCCTAGATTTATACGAAACCTATCAAACACTTAATTAAAACAGTTATGCACAAAAGGAATCGAAAAAGATCTTGTTTCTTACGTTTGTTAATTACTAAAAGTTGAAAAACGATTTGGATCATTGTTTTTTCAAAGTTACGAAAGCTCAAATCTGCAAAGGATTTACAAAAGGTAATACTGTGTGCGTACGAAAGTAATAGGTTACGTATGAAACCTGTTCCTTTTATACTTACGAAAATAACTTTTCGTTTTTGACATTTTTAATCCCTCTACTTACTTTCGTAAACATTAGTGACCCATATGAAAATATCTTTTTCATTTTGGCATTTTTAGTCCTTCGACTTACTTTTGTAAGCTTTAATAGCCCAAAAAAAAAATCATTAACTCCCCTTTGGAGTTAGACCTATTTTTCACAACAAACTTTTTAAATTATTTTATAGTTAAGTTCTCGTTATTTATCACAAAAATTGCATAACTCCTCCTTGAACAAATATTCATTTGAAATTTCTTTCCTTTTGATAAAGGTTTTGTTCAAAAAGAAGTCATTTTTGATTTTGAGAACACATTTTTGATTTTCTGATGATGACGTGACTGAAAATTTTATAACTCCCCCTCAATAAAATATCTAATTAAAGAACTTTATTGAGAGTTAGTTAATTTTGTAGTTTTGAACACACTTGAGAAGATTATTGAAAAACAAGAATTTCATAACCCCCCCTTGAATAAATGTCTAATTAAAGAACTTATTCAAGAGATTATTAATTTTTTGTAATTTTTCCACACTTGATTTCTCAAAAATAATGATTTTAGAAAGATGTTAAAGAGGTCTTGTTCTTGAAAGATGTAACTTCGGAAATCATCTCTTTGTGAATGGATTATGATTACAAAACATATATTTTAGCAGTGAAAGATCATTTTATGAATGATTTACTCCTCCTTAGTTTATGATACATTTTTGCATTTAAAGAACCACTTTTGTGAAAACAATATCATGGAACTGATAGAAACGGAGAAGATATGTGTTTGCATCATTTAAATTATATTTTTATATTTTTTAATTTTTTATTTGTTTTTTTCATTTTTGAAAAAGAAAGAAAAATATTTTTGTTTTTGAATTTTTTATTTTTTATTTTGTTTTTTAATTTATTTACAAAAAGTTTTTGATGTATGATTTTTCGTTCAAGAAGATAACTTTGCCAGACGTTCCAACTCAGTTGGAGTCACACATCGCATACCAATCCTGTGAACTAAGTACTTAAACCTTTCTTTTAGAAGGGCTTTAGTAAATAGATCAGCAAGTTGATATTCTGTCCAGACAAATTAAAGTTCAAAGGTACCTTTTTCAACATGCTCCTTGATAAAATGATAACGGATGTTAATGTGTTTTGTATGTGAATGTTGTACTGGATTGCAAGATATGGCAATTGCACTTTTTGAGTCATAGTACATTGGAATCTTGTTGTACCGAAATCCATAATCTAGTTGTTGCGTCCTCATCTAAATGACTTGTGCATAGCTGCATAGAAAGATACGTACTTAGCTTCTGCAGTTGACATTGCTGTACAATCTTGCTTTTTAGATGACCAACTGACTAGCTTATTTCCCAGGAAATGTATGCCTCTAGATGTGCTTTTATCATCATTACACCCTATAAGGTATGCATCTGAATATGCAATTAGCTCAAACCCAGAGTCCTTCGAGTATCATAGACCCATGTTAATGGTTTGTCTTAGGTATTGAAAGATCCTTTTTACCACTTTGAGGTGTTTTGCAGTTGGGCATGCCTGATAACGCGCACATACAAATGTCGCAAAGGCAATGTCAGGTCGACTAGCAGTGAGATACATAAGTCCCCTGATCATACTTTGATATTTTGTTTAATCTACTTGGGTACCATGTAAATCTACATCTAGTTTGGTAGTAGCCATTGGTGTACTAATTGTATCACATTTTTCCATCCCATGCTTCTTAAGAAGATCCATAGTATATTGTGATTGACATATGAAGATTCCTCGGAGTGATTGATGAACCTAAAGTTTGAGAAAGAACTTCATTTCACCGTCATTGACATTTCAAAATTATCTTTCATTAGTTTTGCAAATCTATTTGAAAAGACTTGATTTGTTGACTTAAAAATTATGTCATTGACATAGATTTGAACAAGTAAAATGTCATCCCCGTATCTTCTTGTGAATAGTGTCAGATCGATAATACTTTTTGTGAAATGGTGTTCGAGTAGAAATGAGGAAAGCTTGTCATACCAGGATCTAGGGGCTTGTTTGAGACCGTACATAGCTTTCTTAAGACGATATATGTGGTTAGGAAAGTCTGGATCTACAAAACCGCCGGAATGACTTACAAAAACTTCCACTTTCAGTGTTCCATTTAGAAATGCCATTTTGACATCCATCTGGTAGATAGGAAAGTTCTTGTGAGTCGCGTATGCCACAGAGATTCTGACAGCTTCGAGTCTTGCAACGGGTGCAAAAGATTCCTCGAAATCGATACCCTCCTCTTGAGCATATCCTTTGGCAATAAACGAGATTTATTTTGAATTACTATGTTCTTAGCATCTGTCTTGTTTTTTCTAAATCCATTTTACTATGATTATGTTTCTGCCAACATGACATTCAACAAGTTCCTAAACATCAAGGCGTTTGAACTGATTTAGCTCATCTTGCATGGATTCAATCCAGTTGTGATCAAGCATATCTTCCTTGATGTTTTTTGCTTCAGTAGTGCTCGCTGTCAGTGCGTACATACACATTTCAGCATCGGTGTGCAACCTACTTCTTGTCATTACAAGCTTAGAAGGGTCACCAATTACTTGTTCAATTGGATGATTCTTAGTCCACTTATTACTAGAGCGATGTTTTTGGTAGAACTCGTACATATTTGACGGATCCTGATATGTTGAAGATGACTCAGCTTCTTCAAACACCAGAGTACGAAATGGATTATAAAAATCATTTTTGTCAGGTTCTATAACGTCTTCTTGAATTTGTTCATCGGTATAATCATTTGAGACTGGAGTTGCTGGTTCTATTTAAACTGGTTCTTCTGAGGAGGTTACTATTTGAGGAGCTTCATCTTCTTCAACAACAATTGATGATGATGAAGGAGTGTCATCGTTATCAAGAGTATTTGCAGCGAAATTATCTGACACTTCTAGACTCCTAGTCACATAGTATTCTTCATACAGAGGACCAAACAAATTATCCAAATCTTCTCTTGATGATACAGATTGTAAATCTTCTGATGAATCATGAAAATTTAAGCAGTTAAATCCAGGTCCTGAATTGTTGCATTCAGAAGCCATTGTTGTGAATTCATCAAATTTGACATGTATCATTTCCATTATCTTTTTGGTTCAACAGTTATAAATACAAAAACCTCTTGATGACACAAAATATCTAATAAAAATACCAATGTCAGCCTTCAGTTTTATTTTCCCAAGATCATAACGATCATTTGTTGGATAATAAAGACATCCAAACACATTAAAGTATTGAACATTGGGTTTTCTCCCTTGAATTAGTTCATAAGGAATCTTGTTATACTGAGTGTGTACAAGAGAGCGATTCTGAGTGAAGCAAACAGTAGCAATAGCTTCGGCCCAAAGAAATTCTAGAGCTTTAGAAAAGATAAGCATTGTTCGTGCAACCTCGACTAGTGTACGATTTCTACGTTCAACAACACCATTTTGTTGAGGCGTTTAAGTAGTTGAAGTATTATGAATAATGCCTAACTTTGCATAAAATGACCGCAATTTCTCATTTTTGAACTCAGTTCCATTATCAGTTTGAATCTTCAGAATTTGAGCCTTTAGATTCCGTTAAACTTGATTAATGAAATTGATGATCATATCCGGCGCCTCATTTTTGGTATAAAGAAAGTATACCTAGGTGTATCGAGAATAATCATCGTCGATCACTAGAATATATTTTTTGCCATTGATACTTTCTACCCTCATTGGCCCACATAAATCCATATGAAGTAATTCAAGTTTGGAATTTGTGCTTGAAACCAACTTAGATGGAAAAGTAGCTTTCTTGCTTTTCCCTTGCTCATAGGCTAAACATAGATGTTCTTTATTTTATTTTAACTTCGAAAGCCCATCAACTAGATCTTTTGACGTGAATTGGTTAATAATACCAAAATTCAAATGAGAAAGCCTTCGGTGCCATAACCATGATTTTGTTGATGTAGCTTTGGACAATAAGCACACTAGAGAAGAAGTCGCCAACTCAGAAATATAGATAGTGTAGAGATTTGATTCACGAAAACCGGTAAGCAAATCATCACCCTCCAAATTTCCAACATAGCAAGTGTTTGAACGAAAGGCTACTTCTAAATCTCCATCATAAAATTGTTTGAACAAAAATAGATTGTGTCCTAGGCCCTCAACGTAGTTTACATCACATATCATAATATTGCCTTGAACATAATCTCCATATCCAGTGATTGCTGCGAAGTGATCATTCTCGAAGCGGATTGTTCCCATGAATTTCTTAATGAAATTTCTTAGCAGTTTCAGATTGCCAGTCATATGCTTCGAGCACTGATAAGTGCTTAATTACACATATCTTTTGCCTCTGAAAACGAACTTAAATGACCAAAAACAGACAAAAACTGCCAAATATATGTTTGTATATCTTTGACTCTCTGAAAACGGATCTTAAATGACCAATAAACAGACAAAACTGCCAAAAGAATATGTTTGTTTTGCATTTGTATGTGTGCAGTGACAGTAGCATTTCATCAAAAGACAGAGAACCAAGCCGCAAATGACAATAAAACGAGCCATGGAATGAACAAGACTGTGCAAAACCAAGCGCCAAAGTGCCAAAAATGTCAAAGTAGAGTCCAATACTGAAGAGTTTTATGAGCAAGTCAAACCGGAGGCCGGAAATGAAGAATACTATGGACATGCTATCTTTACTCCATCTGATGGTGCGGGAAAGCCCAATAGGTTATAACTACAACAGTCTTGTGCAAGACTTTGGAAGACAATCCTAGCCAGCTACAGCTCCAATATCAGCCATTGTACACACAAAACCCACTCCATAACCTTATTGGGCGTTGGAAAAGCATCAATTACCAATCCTGTACAACTACTCGAGGGTGTGCTCCACAACCCAAACAAAACCCGTGCGGCCCAATACCAGCCCCGCCCCAACAAAAGCCTCAAAAAACTACTTTTTTTAAACACACTAGGTACCAACAACTGTAAATTCTTCATAACCTTATTGGGCTTGAAAAAGCCCAATAACCTCACCTGTACCTTATTGGGCCCAAACCCAAACCCAGTGGGCCCAATACAAGCCCAATGGGCCCAACACAAACCCAAGCCCAACAAAAGCCTTTTTTATAAAACTTTAGGGGCTTAAATTGCCAATTTTGAAAGTTATTTTATAAAAGAAAAATGGTTTAAAGAAAACAAGGGCTGAAATTGCAACTTTCCAAAACTTTCTTTATTTCTTTAGTTAATAAACAGCAGGGACTGAAATTGTAATTAACTAAACCTTTCTTTGTTTCTTTTGTTATAAAAACGGAGGGACTTAAGCTGCCAATTTCTAAAACATGTTTATAACTAAACTTAGGCTTTAAAAAGAAATAGAAAGAGAGAAAGAGATGGAGGACTAAAGTTGCATCTTTTCCAAACTTATCTTTTAAACCAGGCAACCATAACTGTACCAACACCATTTCCCGCCAAACCCCAAACCACCACTTCCCCACAGTTTAAGCCCCAAACCACCTCTCAAGTACCCTCCACAGCTCACTCTCACCCTTTCCCACAAACCTAGTGCCCCTATAACCCTTTCTCAGCCAAGTTCACTCAACCCCGTACCCCCCATCAATGGCTAAAAATGCTACAAAGCCATCCAAGGGCTAGGATTGGATGAGGGTCTCTCTACACACATAACTAACACATGTGAAGCAACCAAGACTCTTGGGACTAGTATAAAAGAGCCAAGAACAAGCCGAAACAAAACCAACCTTTTTTTACTTTTTCTTAGTGTAAAATTTTACTTAAGTTTGCATTTAAAATTATTGTACTGAGTTCTTTTTAAGTTTTTGTTGTATCATTTTCAGTTTCAATATAAGTTAAGAGTTTTTGTGATATTACATTTGTCAAAATTTGAAGTCTCATTTTAGTTGTTTTAATTCTGTTTAAATTATATGAAAATGTGTTAAAATTGCTAAAACATTACTAGTACTCACCTTTCTCAGCCTTCCATTTATTAAAAATCATTAAAAAACGTTTTTTATATATTTAAGGGGGTGTTTGGTTTTATACTGAAAATGGGTCAAAAGGGAATTTCAATGGGTCATACACACCCAGCCACTTTTGGCTGAGTGTGTAGGCTGTATTAAGTCACTTAATTCACTAATTTTAGTTTGAAAATAAGTTTTTAGGTTTATTGTAGATTCTGTCAAATTTTCAAAAAGCCAACTTGAGCTTAAAGGCTTAAGCTGCTTATGCAGCTTAAGCACACCTAGTTGTGTGCTTGTTGTGTTGTTTCTAGCCTCTTTAACCAACCCCTTATTCTGTCCCTTTTGTTTTGACCAAGTAGGAGTCAAAGTACTCATGCATAATTTTTTGAAAACCCTCATCTTAAGCCCCAATTATCAGCAGGTTTAAGCTTATCATATTAGCTCAAATTTTGGAAATAAGCTCACTTACCACCCTTTTAAATCTGTCTAGGTTTGGTTTTGGGTAATAAGCTCATATGAGCTTATTTTGATAAGCTAAAATAGGCCTTTAAGCAAACTGTTAATTCCCCTGGTGCTGAAACCAATTTTCAGCACCCTTGTTCTAGCTTATTTTGCATTAAGCCTTAGGATCTTATAGCTTTTATTTATAGCTTAATACTTGTTCTTTAAGTCCCCAAATTATTATAGCTTATCTCAGCCTTTAGCTTAGCTTAATAGTAGCTTAAAGTAGCACTTTTTCTGTTTTATATTAAAACTGTTAGAATAGCTTATTTTAATTCCAGCTTATTTTAGGGCTTATTTAGATAACCTTAGCTTATCATTAGGACTCCCTTAGCCTAGTATCTTATTCCCATAGTTTGTAGCTTATCTTGTGAGCTTAAGCCCCAAAAAGAAAGAAAAATAAGCTAAAAAGCTTATTTAGCTTTTGCAGCCCCAAAAGCTTATTTTTTGGCTTATTCAGTGCTTAAAAGTCATAAGTGCCTTTATTAAAAATGTTCCCCTTAAGCCCCTGAGTAAGTTTGCTTTTGTAAGTTTTTGATAATAAGCTAGTTGGACCCACCTTGTAATCGGGGTCCACTTCAGGGACCATTTGTGTAATTTCATCTTTTCTAGTTAACATTGTTAGTCCCTGTGGTTAGTAGCCTGTTACCCCGTTTGTCCTTATCCTATTTCACTGTTAGTCCTCTAGTTTAACAGCTGTTACTCTTTTAGTTATTTAAATAATTAATTTAGGTTAAATATTAATTAGTTTAATTACTTTAATTTAAAACAGTAAAATTTGGGCATTTTTATATTTTTAGATTTGTTAACTTTTTCTTTATTTAATTTGATTTTTTCAGATTTTTTATAGTTATATTTTCTGACTTTTTATATTTAATTAGTTTTAATTAGTTTTTAATCTTAGAAAATTCATAAAAAATCCAAAAATTAATAAAAAAATATTTTTCTTTTTTATAAAATTTTCTTTTGTCATTTAGTGTCTAGGAAAAATATAAAATTTAGTGTAAGCTTAATTTTTCTTAAATTTCAGTTTTAGACCCGTTTTTACCGGGTGCGTTTTACCGTTTCTTTTCGTTTAGCATTCAAACGACCTCCGTTTTAGTTCTAGTTTTCTTTATTTTTCAAGTTAAGTTAATTAGAATTTAATTTTGATTTTTAATTTAATTTAGCATTTATTTTTCTTAATTTTTAATGTATTTAGGGTTCCCGATACCTTTTGTTCCGTATTTTAGTGTAGATTTAATTTGTAGGATTTCCCTATAACTATCTTTTGTTTCCCGTAGTTTATAAGATCCCCATTCCTATATCTATTGCCCGTAGATTAATTAGGTTTTATTTAATTAATTTTAGTTGAGATTATATCGTGTATCCATCATATATTTCCATCCTTCATTTCTCATAAACCAGGATTACTTTCATTGCAAAAAAAGAGAAGGAAAGTTTAAAGATAATCGTTTCACAACTACCGAAGGAATTACATGAAGAATCGATTATTCATTGATACAAATCGACGATGTAGAGTATTGTATAAAGTGGAAGATATCGCCACTTGCCTTGTAAAGTTTGTAAAGTATGGGATGATTGGGAAGTTGACCGTTATAGGAACGCCAACTTAGGTTGTTGTTTTTTTATCTATGATCAAGACGTTGTAAATAGTTGTGTCTTTATCATGGTAACGGTCGGGAAAAAGTGTCTAGCAACTTGTATCTTAGACTTAATCTATTTGTTTCGTAATTTTTATTTAACAACAATTTATTTCCCTTTCCTAATCATTAACCATGGGTTTTACGCGAATGAGGATGTGATCGAGCGTGCATGTCTATTCCGTCGTTACGGCCATGTATGCATGTCTCAGCTGCCTTGTTGGTTTATTACTATTGGTGAAAGTTAGAAGATCCATACCCTATATTACTCTACTAGTCCTACTCTTTAGCTTATTCGAGGTGGGAGTGAGCAGTCACATGTGTCTATCCCGTCGTTACGGGTGTGTATGTGTGGTCTTTGTCGCCCTCCTGGAATATTGGTATCGATAAAGATTAGTTAGAGTAATCAACCCTAAGCCTTATCATAAAAACCCATTTTACCTTTATAAACTTGTTACTCCTTAGCTTTAGCGGTGGAGATGTGTATCCTTGCCAAGCTTATGATAGAATACTCGTCACGACCGAGCAATTGAGCGAATTAGTTACATGTTACCACATAGATTAGTTGAGTGATTTGAGTGTTTTCATCTTCCTATTTCGTGAGGTGTTTGGTTGTGTACTTGTAATAGATCAAATAAATGCTTTAACGGAAAATATCCTTAGGGATACATTTTTATAAACTTCTAAAGGCTACTTGAGGACAAGTAGGATTCAAGTGGGGGGATATTTGATGACATCAAATAACGTCTATTTTATAGCATCATTTATCTCATGTAATTAACCCATTTTATATAATTATTGCAAAGAATTGTTGTTTAATCGTTTATATTTGAGAATTGCAGTAATTATGGAGTACTGGGTGAAGATTTTTTTGATCCCAAACCTAGATCGATTCCATAGGTTGTCTAAGGTTAAATTACCTTGGATAAATCCAAAATAACTTGTTGTAGAAAGTTTGTATGTATATTAAAGTGTATGCGGAATCTACACCTTAATTCCTAGAAGTATTATGAATAAAACAGTAATCTTGAACAAAAAATGATATCACTAAAAAGCTCCAATATTATTAATCTTAATAATACGAGTACTCTTCACTAGTACTAGGGTTTACAACCTTGAAGCTATGAACTATATAGAATGAGATGTCTATGTGAATGAATTATGTATATATCTCATTTTCTCTATGCCTTAGGACCTCCTTTTATACACCAAGGAGTCCTAGTGGGCTTACAATACTTTCCTAAGTATTTAGTCAAACATATTGAATACAATGACCAAGTATTTAATATTTTCCTAAACATGTAGTCAAATGTATTAAATACTTTCTTATAAATCTTCTCAATCAGCATATAACTTCGGTTGAAATCTTCTAATCAGCATATAATCTCTTCAATCAGCAGTAACAATATTCATTAGCAGCATTAACTTTGGTTGAGTAGCATCAATATTACTCTAACAGTAGTAACTAACACTAGCAGTAGTAACTTTTGTGCTAGCAATACTAACTACTTGGAATATTTTTTTCAGTCTTCGTCAATAGTCTTAAGTCCTTCAGCAGTATTAAGTTAGTACTGGCAGTACTAACTTTGCTCTAGCAGTACTAAGTTTACTAGTACTAACTAATTAGTACTTGCAGTTTCCAACACTTAGCATATTTCCATGTATCTTGAGCAGTACTAAATTATGCTTGGCAGTACAAAGTATGAAGACTTTAATTCCCAACAAACTTCTGGTTCATCTTCATCACTAAAGAACTCAATATGAGTGGCTTCAAGTGTATGACTAGCTCCCATAGTGAACATGTCTTTAGGGCTATCTTGATCATATAAACTAGACGTATTAACTAATGAACCAATAGCATTAAGTTTAAAACTATTAGTATTAACAACAGGACTGGCAGTATTAGCATGTTGTCTAGTATCATTAACTTCTTTAGGACTGCTATCATCATGAGACTTATCTTTTGCATCATTCTCATTATCTAGACTATCTCCATCTTGCTTTTGATCATCAGTAGCAAATTTTGGTTCACCATTATCAACATCATAGGTAGTTGAATTAAAATATAAAGCATATTTCCAAATTAGCATCACAATGCAATCTTGAGTGATTTCTTCTGATGTACCT